>CABHPR010140489.1:0-46145 GCA_902168415.1 Peromyscus melanophrys | reverse complement strand
TTCCATCCATTTACTTGTGAATATCATTATTTCATTTTTTTTTAATGAGTGAGTCACAGTCCATTGTGTAAATGTATCACATTTTTTATCCATTCTTCTATTTAGGGATATTCCAATTTTGATTATGCTCAATTTTGAATAGAGCAGCAATGAACATCCTTGAGCAATTGTCTCTGTGCTAGGATGAAGCAATCCTTGGGTATATGCCGAAGGGTGATATAGCTGTCTTGAGGTAGATAGATTCCAATCTTCCCTGAAGAACAGCCAAACTGATTTCTATAGTTGCTGTATGTGCAAGTTTGCACTCCCACGAGCCACATATGAGTGTTCCCTTACTCTCTCTCCTTTCTAGCATGAGCTGTCACTTCTTTTATTGATCTTGGCCACTGTGACAGGTGTAAGATGAAATCTCAAAGTAGTTTTGATTTGCATTTCCCTGCTGACTAAGATGTTGAACATTTCTTTAAGGGTTTCTCAGCTATTTGAGTTTCCTCTTCTGAGAATTCTCTGCTCTTGTTTTTCAAAGTGCATCAAATTAGAAATGTCAACAGCATGACTAAATTGTGGAAGTGCAATATAGAAATAGGTGAGGCATATGGAAACATCTCCAGGGTTCAAACCTCCAAAACAAGGCCTTTAAAGAAATCAATGAGGATGAGAGAAACAGAGAATTTAAAACTAATAACTCCAAAATCTTATATCAAGAATAACAGAGAAAATATAATATAAAGTAAAATTATGTAACGTAGACTTAGAATGAGCTCCTCAGATAGTGACCATAATCTGCTTCTGTAGGCTTCTTTGAGATCTGATTCAGCTGTAGAAGCCAGTCTGACCCTGACCCTGGAATTGCAAGAATAGCTTATACATCATCTGACATCTGTAAACCTCTGACGCCTCAGCCAGATGCTAGGCCAAAGCTGAACCAGACATTCCATGCAATTCAAAGTCTGTTCAACCTTTCTTCCTCCTCTCTTCTTTCCCAGGTTTTGCTCCATAAAAACCAAACACCTAGTACCATAATCCTATGTCAACATGTGTTTCCTAAGGTCTCCACCTGTGCTGTGAGAAGAAGGAAGTGGAGCTTCAAGAAGGCATTTAATAATAATAGCACAGGCATAAATAAAACTTTTTAATGAGGAGGCAGCATTTCCATGAGTTCTATTTTGTACCTTCCACAGCTTATAAACAGATTATTTTAGGAAACTGAGACTCAGATACCACATTTCTTCTGTAGAGTCACTTATCCAGGTGGATGCATGGATCTGAAGCTTTTTGATGAGTGGTTATCTATAACTCACTAATGTCCCTGAAGCTAAATTCTTAGGAAATCACAGAATGAAAAACACAAGTATAAATAGATATTTCTTTGGTCTGTCAGCTTGCAGAAAATGACATGGAGACTTATTAGTTATGAAAGCTCAACTTTAGCTTAGGCTTGTTTCTAACTAGCTCTTATAACTTAAATAAACCAATATTTTTTAATCTACATGATTACACATGGTTGTTACTTCATCTCTACTATGCTCATCCTGGTTATTCCATGTCTGGCTGGTGACACTGCCTTTCTTCTTACCAGAGCTCTCTCTGTCCAAAAGACCTGTCTAGACCTCCTGCTTAGCCATTGGCCATTTAGCTTTTTATTAAAGCAATAACAGTGACACATCTTCACACAATGTAGAGGAATATTTGAGAACACACAAGAATGGCCTTCTGTCTCTGAGCAAGGGTTTCTTTCATTTTGCCTGCTTGTCAAACACGAAGAGAGTTTAAACAAGGTCCTCAGGATTGGCTGATGTTTAAGTAAGGAAGATGAGTGGTGGTTGGTTAGCAAGTGATCTGTTGAGACTACTTAGAAAATGCCTGAGTGTTGAATGTATTTGACTTGAAGATTCAGTATACAACATATGAATAGGAGAAAATCAATTCTTTCTTCCATAGATTTGTTTCTGTAACTTTGACAATATAATGTTATAGAGAAACATTCAAATATACTCTTAGCCTAGTTAAAAATAAAAACAAGTTAAAAGGGGGCCAGTGACATGGTTGAATGGTAGTATGCTTTTCTATCATAAGCAAGACTCGAGACCCAATAATCAGTGCTGGGAAATATCCAAAATGGAGCAGCACTAATAAATTCCTACTGGGTTGTGTTGGCTAGCTCTGTGTCATTTTGGCACAAGTCAGAGCCACTTTGAAGATGAACCTCAATTGAGAAAAAGACCCAACCAGATTAACATATGGGAAAGAATATGGTCATTTTCTTGATTGATGATCAATGTAGGCAGGCCCAGCTCACTGTGGGCAGCGTCACCCCTGGGCTGTGGTTCTCCATCATCTAAAAAAAAGAAGGCTGAGAAAGCCATGAGCTAGAAGCCAGTAAGTAGCATTCTTCCATGGCCTCTCCATCAGTTCCTGTCTCCATGTTTCTCCCTTGAATTCCTGGCCTGACTTCCCTGGATGATGGACTATAAGCTGTAAAATGAAATAAATGCTTTCCTCCCCTGTTGCTTTTGGTCATGGTGTTTTGTCTCTGCAATGGAAATCCCAACTAAGACGTAGGCATACAATTCAATCCCCTGTAGTGTCAAAGACGGCCATATCATCATTTATAAAAAGATTATTGTTCATCTTAAAACATCTGAGCAGAAGATTGATTTCACAATGTATATTTGTATGCTTTATAGTATGAAATGAAGTTAATATAACTTATTAAAGTTTTATTGAAAAAACTGCTTTTCAGATTCAGGGTGGTACGTAGTCAAAGACTAAATAACTATGCATGAAGATGTAACATTTGGTAGTCTGATAGATGCATATATTATATTATGTAGCATAATAAATATATACATATATTTGATTATATTAATTTATATGAGAAAACATTTGCAATAATTTTTAATGGCAACTCCTAAATACATAGTTTTATTTTTAAAGGTAAAGTTGTATAACAAGAGACTGTGTCAGGGCTGGCTGAGTGGTAGTAATTCTTCTGTCTTATTGTTTTTCTTGTTCTGCCTTAGTTAGTCTTGGCTTCAGCTTAAAACCATTGTCCTGTAAATTTGAAGATGACTGTTTATACTCTTGGTACAGTATACTTTACTGTTTTTTATATCAATCAAGAAAAATAATTCTTACTAAAAATTTAAATAAACATTTCCTCAATTTTCACAAGTATCTTATTTACTTTTCTATTGCTGTGACATAACATCATAACTAAGGAAACATACAAAAAGGATTTAATTTGGAGATTATAGTTCCTACCCACCATGGCAGGAAGCATGGAAGCAGACAGGCAGACAGGCATGGTGCTGGATCAGTAGATAAGGTTTGCATCTGATCCAGAAACAACAGACAGAATATACTTACTAGGAGTTGCATAGGTTTTTGGAAACTCAAAGCCTACCCCTAGTTACATACCCACTTCAACAAGAACATATCTCTTAATCTTTTCCAAATATTTCCACTTCCTGATGACCAAACATTTAAATATATAAGCATATGGTAGACATTCTCATTCAAACCACCACAAAATGTTTTAAAACTTGAGTATCATTTTGTAGTAATATCTCTTATTAATTTGTTAACAAATTAATATCTCTATGGCTACCTTTGAATATCAATTCTTCTATTTCTTTATCTAGATCATAAATAATAGTTAGTAACCAATATGCATGCAGGAAAAATTAAGAACCTGTTTTGAAGGTATAATAATAGCTAGTTTCATATACATATATGTACATGTATAATACACACAATATAATACATATTGTATATACAAACCAATACATATACATGTGCATATATGTATTTGTATTGTACCCAGACAGTTTGGGTAAGATATTCCCTAGTTTTCCAATATGGAGGCTTTGATCTTGTTTTAGGCCCACTTAAAGAACATTATTTCATCTCATTTATCTTAATTCACCCTTCCAGTCTTAGTAACAATCACTAAATATTATTTATCTTGCTTTGCTTCATATTTGCTGAACAGTTATCTTCTGCCATGAGTCTTCTTCATCCACTTCTCATTTATTAAGCAGCAGATGTATGACATTATTTGGTTTCATTCTTTCCAATTCAATTCAACAGCGTTAGCTTCAAATCATCCTTCTTCATAGAGCCTGAGCCATCTTCATCCTAGATCATTCCCTCCCTCTCACTTGTATACATTAGCTGTGATCAAATAATAAGATTCAATTTCTTTTACCTTCTATGCATTCAGAAATCATCTGATATCATTTGCTTCTGCCTTTTTGAAGTTATTTATCTTGATGTATTTTCTCTCCCTGAGAAATCATGGGACTAACTCCATATCCTACCCTTTCTAGACACACTTTCTGATCAAAATCTAGGCATGCATTGATGAACTCTCTAACTGATTCTTAGTTTCATTTGATATAACTGTATATTTGAATCACATAAGATAAATTGTACAAAAAATATCCCCATTTCTATAAATTGGAAACCAAACAAACTTACCAAGATGACCCTTGGGTTGGACGTCAGTGTATTTTAAATGTATGTTTTTTTCCTGAACAATTCTCAGTGAGTGACTGAGTGATTGTCAACTGTATTTTCTAGAATCTGATTAACATATGTAATGAGAGCCTCAATTATATATATATATATATATATATATATTCAATTTATTAAGGGGTTTTGTGGAGAAAACAGACTCACCAATACAGGATAAGGTAAATCCAGTTGCAGAGTCCTTGGAAATCTGGGGACCGATCATACAGTGATTCACACCACCTGATCTGGTCTCCACCACCCAAGAGCATGACCCCCTTTCTCCTCCCTTTTAAGCAGTCATGTAGGCATCACCTCCATCAGGCCAGAGAGCCCAAGGTCATGCATGGGCAGAGCAAATTCCCACTACAAACACATAACCCTTACAAGAAACGTGACTGCATATTTATTGAGATTCTGAAAAGGGTCCTTACTTCTCATGGTTGGCTGTTGCCTTCAATTAAAAGCACCTACAGGAACAAGGTCTAGACTTGTGGCTCACACATGAGCAGTGAATCTGGCCTGCCCACATGATATTCTAGTAGACCTTGCATCCAATTTCAGGAACTGTTTACGTTGAAACCATCTATATGTGAAATGAGTGCTAATTTTGTTGCTGAATGATAACAATTTGTATTGCTTTAATGAATAGTGTATAGGGTTTTTTGTTGGTAATTTATCCCCAAACCAGTTATAGCTCTAGTTCATCCTAACATTTGGGAATTTACATTTTAAAGAATGTATTTAGTACTAGCATTTCAAAGGGTTTATATATTTCAGACAAAACAACATTTGCTTAAGTCTTTTTCTCTCCTAGTGTTCTGCTTAAAATTCAGTTAGGTATTTAAATCATTTTTATGACTCAGTGTTTTCCAATAGTAACTTATAATTAGAGCCTCTTAGAATGTTGCAGGAGATTCTACCAAACAATCTAGGTTTTCTGAAATAGGCACAAAATGTAAATAGATTCATATATACAGACTCTAAATTTTGTTTTGCATGCAATATAAAACCACTTGGTTTAGATATTAGATGTCTGTAGTTCGCTTTCAGATTCTATGATTGATATTATCCAAGCTCTCACAAATGTAATAGCATGTTATGGTTCTCACTTGTTTAGACTTGTAAGTTGTTGTCAGTGGCAATAGATAACTATTGCTAGTCTCTATGAGTCTACCAACAGCTAGTTAGCATTACAGTGGTAAACCTGTTCTGGTTCACAGAAGCTTCTTGAAGATTCCTGATATCATGACATTGGGAATGAATCATGAGCACAACCTCTCCTGACATCTCTTTACTAGACCAATACCTAAAAATAATACAGTGATATCAACGATCACATACTTAACATGCAAAAAATCTTTCAAATGTCCTTGAAGTTATACTTCCATACTTTTGTCTGACAACATCTGTCCTCTCCTGCCCTTTCTCATAAAATACAACCAAGGTAAAAACACTAGAACCAAGATTGCTGGCTTTTTTAAAGAAGTGTATCATTTTTAATGATCCACAGTCCACTCTGCCACTTATGTGATATTATTCAGAGTTCAGAGTGTGCTATATTTCATCAGAGTCTTCTGGGTTGTCCACATTTATAACTACCATCTGTACATTTTCTGTTCCCCACAGGGGCTGTGTTCTTAAAGAATACAACATCAGGGTTACAGTGCCATTCAAGGAGCTGAATTGAAGGCCCAGGTGCATTCTCACATCATGTGGTTAATTGTGTGTCCTCTATCAAGGAATATCTACCATGGTTCTCACCATGAAATCAAATACAATGTGACTTTCAGGAAAAAGGATTATCCAATATTGCAATTAATAAATTAAGCATCAGGACGTTGAATTTGTGTGGCAGAAAGAACAAAATGCTAACCATAGAGTGAAATTTTTCTCATGGAATTTAAACAACTGTCTTTAATTTTTAAGTGTATCTTTATATATTTTATGAACAAAACTATGACAAACCCAGTTTGACATATTTTGTTAGGTTCAAATACTTGTTGAGAGACTTATATTTTTAAGAAACTAAGATTTTTTTTTTTTTTTTTGAGACAGGGTTTCTCTGTGTAGCTTTGTGCCTTTCCTGGAGCTCACTTGGTAGCCCAGGCTGGCCTTGAACTCACAGAGATCCACCTGTCTCTGCCTCCCGAGTGCTGGGATTAAAGGCGTGCGCCACCAACGCCCGGCTTAGAAACTAAGATTTTTAAAATTGTCATCCAACATGTAAATATCAGCCCACCCAAATTTATATCAATCTGCAATATGAATACAAGAGAGACTTCTGGAATAGATTTGATGTTTTGTGGTTTTTCTAGTTTATTATAGTTTTCTTCTCACTGTAATTCCTCACATATTTATTTTAGTCTTCTAATAAGATACTATTATGTTTAATATTAATTATATATAATTATGTTATATATATTTTTAATATTTATATTATACATTGTATATATAATATAATACTAGTATTAAAGTTAGTAATGATTGGTTATCTACTATATTTAATTCACATATCTCAAATTATAATCATATTTTCTGCATGTACTAAGGTAGTTTTAATAGGCTTTATAAAATGTTTTGTAGAGATTAATGCATGTTATTCTAGTCCAGATATTTATATTTATAAATCTTTGTTCACTGACTATTCAGTGCTTTAGCAAGATTATTACAAACTATAACCATAGTGATATTTTGATATCTTTTTCAGTGTTCAGTGATGCATTACATAATTTTAATTGTATGGTATGTGTAAATATAGGAAAAGTTTTAGTTTATTCATGATAGATTTGATTATACTTCTGCATCAAGCAAAGAATAAATTTAAGAGCTGTTCATAAGATTGATACTTAAGAGATGTCAAATATTATGTTTAATTATACACTTAACTTTGAGAGGTACACATATTTTCACAATATTTAGCAACCTTAACCTACACATCATAGGGAAATTATTAAAAAATTTTTCTAAATTCTCATTTTTGTTCTAAACACTTAAATAGAGCAGGTGAGGGTCAGTGATAGGTGTGGTGATATTTTATTTGTGATGAAATGTGATATTTTACTTGTATGTTAATAAACAAAGTTGCCTGGAGATCAGAGGTCAAATAGCTATTAAGGAGAAGTCCAGCGGTGGTAGCACACACCCTTAATCCAATCACACGGCAGGCAGAGTCTCGGCGTGGTCAAGGCAGCCAAGCATGGTGGCATGAGCCTTTAATCCCAGTACCAATCATAGAGACCTGGAGGTTTGTATAGACAGACAGTAACGAGGAAGTCATGTGACTGGGCTTAGAGCTCATGAGAAAACAGAACAGAAAGGCAATAAAAACACAAGTCAGACAGGAAGAAATTCTCTCTGGAGAAGCTACTGCTGTTGGTAAGCTAAAGCTAGTTGTGGCTCTCTGATCTCTTCGGCTCTTACCTCTGTATTTGGCTCTGTGTTTCTCATTTGCTAACACTGTTTAGAATTCATCTACAGTGGGGGACATCAGTTTCAGTACTTGGTCTTGTTGTCTGTGGTAGGTTAGGCATGAACATCGAAGTTTCACTATTCAATTTTGAAATAATAGTCTATATTATTATTTATTAATACTATTACCACTATTGTCATTATTATTGACATACAACTCAACCAGGACAATAGTGTTATGTGATAGTTTCATAAATGAAAGGAATTCTCATACTACCTCAAAAACTACAGTGAGTTTTACATTTAGTGTCTTAAACTGTATACTAATTTACTTTGTTACTTATTTCCCACCACTCAAACTAACCATGACATGACACTTAAGTTTATTTTTTTCATATTCTGAGACTTTTACTTTCTTACCCTTACAGAATTTGCTCTTTAACCATATGGAAAACTTAAAATCAAAACTTTGATATAACTCATTGCTAACCTGGTGGATATTATTTTATGAGTGCACTTTAATGCTTGTTGTGGTGGTATTGTGTTCCCCAAAATGTTGTGTACCTTAATAAACTTATCTGGGGTCAGAGACAGAACAGTCACAATATGAAACAGAGGTTAGGCAGTGGTAGCACACGCCTTTAACCCTAGCATTCCAGAGGCAGAAATCCATGTGTTCAAGGATATGGCCAGGCATGGTGACCCACACCTTTAATCCCAGGGAGTGGTGGTAGAAAGCAGAAAGGTATATAAAGCATGAGGACCAGAAACTAGAGGCATTTGGCCTGGAGAGGCATTTGGCCTGGTTAAGCATGTGGCTGGTTAAGCATTCAGGCTTCGAGGAGCACAGTTCAGCTGAGACCCATTCTGGATGAAGGCTCGGGGCATCCAGTCTGAGGAAACAAAACCAGCTGAGGACCCAGCGAGGTAAGGTAGCTGTGGTTGGTTCTGTCTCTCTGACCTTCCAGTGTTCACCCCAATAACTGGCCTCGGGTTTGATTTTATTAATAAGAACTTTTAAGATTCATGCTACAGCTTGTCTTTTTCTTTTTTGGTTTTTTGAGACAGGGTTTTTCTGTGTAGTTTTGGTGCCTTTCCTGGATCTTGCTCTGTAGACCAGGCTGAGCACAAACTCACAAAGATCCGCCTGGCTCTGCCTCCCGAGTGCTGGAATTAAAGGTATGTGCCACCACCACCCGGCTTAATGCTTTTTTTTAAACTTATCACTTTCTACTAATTTAATGTAGGACTTTTATTAGTTGTTGTATTTAGTTGTCTTATCTGACTTTTAAATACTACATATACAGAGATGCAGTTATGAGCCATCTACCCTCTTTGAAAAATGAATACCTAAGACTATTGATGACTTTATTTAGACTTGATCTCATGCAGTATGATACACATTTTATTCTGAGTTATCAATTTTATCTAAGTATAAAGTATGTTGATGATTTTTATATATGTAATTATGTTCTGTGGTTAAAATTCTAAAGCCTTATAGAATGTAAGTATGATCAGTCTGTAAATATAAGACATCCATTTCTTTTAAGTCTTTGATAAGATTGAAAGTATCAGTCCATTGCAGTTCAAATGTTGCAGCAAAGCAGAGCAACTAGTCATTGCAGCCAAGAAGCAGAATATGAGAGAGAGGAGAGAGAGAGAGAGAGAGAGAGAGAGAGAGAGAGAGAGACAGAGACAGAGACAGAGACAGAGACAGAGACAGACATAAAGAGAGACAGGAGTGGGTAGGTGGGTAATTGGGAGGAGAATATGTGAATAAGAATGCCTGAACTAGCAAGCTTACTTCTTATTCCATCTTAGCCATCTCTGGGAACACCAACAGAGACTCTCACAAGTGTGATTTAGTAATTATTCGGTTCTTCTCAATTTAATTAAAATGGCAAACAGGGTTAACAACCACAAGCATACCAACTGTGATTTTGACAGCCAAACACATCTTCTTAAATATATCATTCCATCCTGGTTTCCAAGAGGCTTATGTTCATCTCATTCTAGAACATCCTTTGAGTCTAACTCCAAGGGGCTATGAGAGGATCATTTCCAGATAAGTTGTTGCCCCTGTGCCATCTTAGTGAACCTGTCATACAAGATCACATGCGGTTTCTCTGTGGTGACGTTTCTGGTTGCTCACAACTAGTTTTGGTTTGTTCATTTCTAACTTGGTAGAAAAATACTTTTTAATTGAACTTTGGAAATAAATGTGTTGTCCTAAAAATTAAGGGAGTTATGAACACACTTTGGGTAAATTCTAGCTAGCAGACTGAAGAATTTAATGAGTAGAAGAAGTATTTTCTATTTTATGCAGATAACTATTCTTTTAAAGAAAGGGTATTTGTAGTGCTTACTCAGCTTTTTAATAAAATAAGAAACTTTTTAGTGAAAATCATAGAAACTTCTTTAATTTCTAACTCTAGCTCTTTTATCACTTCTAAATCAGCAGTTTTCTTTCTATAATTTATCAACTCATGAAAACCTATAAACTTCTAATGAAGCCTATTTTTTCCTATGGAATTTCAGCTTTCTTTTCCTTTATGAATTGTATTATACTTTTAATTGTCTTTAAAAATCTTGATTTATTATTTGAATAATTTCTTAATTTTTCCATTATCAATTCTTAATGCATAAATATCATTTCAGGTTTTCTTACTGAAGATAATTTTGCTAGCCAATGTCAGCAATGTGTTTAACTTGTCAGATAAGCTTACTTCCCTGAGATGGTAAAATCTGTGTTTTAAAAAAGTAAGTAAATTTTAATTAATTTTAAGTAATTAACTAATTGTGTGTGTAATGTGTTGGTTATCAGAGTGGGTCAAGTCTTTCTCTCAGAAATCCTGCCATCTAAAGCAGAGGAATAACATGTTATGAACGGATGCTTTTCCTTCAATTGTTTTTTACTTATCAATAAACTTGCATCCTGAAACAATAATTACTTTTCCAGCATTTGTTGGTAAGGAAATTGTCTGTATTTTAGCTGGATTTTCTATGCAAATGCATCACAGGCTGTAGTCATAATGTAGCTGTGAGCTGCAGTCTCATATGGAGGCTAGAGTAGGGAAGGTTCTTGGTTAGACTCATTTCATTGTTGATTGTCAGATTGAGGATATCAGTATATCATTGGCTGTGGCTGAAGGATTACAGCTGTTGTTTTTATCATGTTTACATCCATAGACAAAAAAGAAAAAATCACAACTTAGCCCACTCTAATAGGAATGAGCAGTGAGAAAGAGTGAGCCAGAAATCCATAGGGAAGTCTGTCTATTCATGTCCTAATCTTGGAAGTCACCTTTGATCTTCTTTGCCGTATTCTAGACGCCAGAGAAAATTGAAATCTAACTTGCTCTCAATAGGAAATTTACACAGGGCTTTCATCTCTTTGTATTTTACAAAAGTGTCAGTATGTGACCAACTAAAAATAAAAAGTAGCAAATAATTCGTGTCATGAATTTTGAAGAGGTAGAGGTTGCATTTCTGTCTGTATCAAGTCAATGAATTAGCTAGCTTGATGTGATTTCTTGGGACAGTTAGGAAGACAAGACATTCCTAAGTGCACAATGCATTTCTTGTGGCAACAGGAACAAGTAGAGCATTTTTCTGGGTGGTTTCATTGTTCGATTTCTCATCATGAAGCATAAAGATAACCAGATCATCCTTGATGATTCAGTTGGTATCATTTTAGAAATCTGGATATAAGGATATATGACTTTTATAATAAAAAATTGGCAAATCTGGTGTGTTTTGTTCTAAAAGGAGACTATCTTTATCTTCCTTTTTTTTTTTCACTATACACCCATCCTTGAAAAGGTACCATAGAATGAAAGGCAGTATCTCATCAGTAAGACACATAGAAGCCTGAAGGTCACAGAAATACTTAGCAAAATAAAAGCTTCTCACCTCAGACAGGTTTCAAAGCACTAACTTAAAAATGAAAAACTCACTTTTTTCCACAAAATTTGCAACTTACAGATTTTAACATTCCATTTCCTATGTCCCCAGACATACGTGATGTTGCTGAAGTCACTGTGACTTTTACTGCAAGCAAAGGTGCAAAGAAACTATGGCTCTAGAATGCTCCGGGGACTGACAGAAAGAATTATTGGGGACAGACTGACAAGGCTATCTTTCTGGGTGGGTGGAGTAAAATAGTAGAAAATCAAACAGATTTTATGTGGCAGTCAGCAGGGTGGGGATCTCTGACGTGATATGCTGTCCGGATCGCCCACGGTGGTTTGTAAATGAAGACCCACCTTTCGGCTCCTTTTTACCCACCCTAAAGTGGTAAAAGAATGCAGGCCTACTGTCCCGGACATTGTCCCCAGCACTGTCTTTTTTAGGACTTTACAGTTACCTTAAGAGAGAGTGCTAGAAATGAAATCTTTGACTGAACTTATTTTGATCAGATTTGATTACATTCTTAACCTCTTCTAACCACTGGCTTACCCTAACTATTTCCCCTTGCTTCAATACCTCCAAAGCAGTTCTCTAAGGCCTTTCATCCTTATTCAGATATTTCTCTTAAAATTATATGAAACAGGATGTCGAATCTTAGAATCATGGTGTATCTTTCCTCCATTCAACTTACAATCTAATCTCAATTATTTTTTTACACTGTATTCTTATTTTTAATTTTTGTATCTATACTTCTCTCATATAATACTCCACAACAGCAGTTTCTCTTCTTCTCTTGCCGCCCAATTACTCTCTCCACTTCCCTTCTCCCTCACATCCACTGCTCTTCCATTTCAGTCACAAAAGAGCCGACCGCCCAGGGATATCAATCAAACACAACGTAGCAAGCTACAACACGAGACATAAACCCTCATATCAAGGCTGTCTGAGGCAACCCAGTAGGAGGGAAAGCATCCTCAGAGCTCACAAGAGTCAGAGTCAGCCCCTGCTCCCACCATTAGGGAGTCTCACAAGAACACCAAGCTGAAAACCATAACATAAATGCGGAGGACATAGCACAGACCCATGCAAACTCCATGACTGTCTCTTCAGTCTCTGTGAGCCCCTATGAGCCCTGCTTAGTTTATTCTGTGGGCCATGTTCTCCTGGTGTCCTCAACTCCTCTGGCTCCTTCAATCCCCCCACCCCCCACTTCCCCACGGTTACCTGAGCTCCAAGGAGAAAGACCCAATGGAGATGCCAATTTGAGCGCGCTCTCTCTCTCTCTTCCTCTCTCTCTCTCTCTCTCTCTTTCCCTCTCCCCCTCTCTCTCTCTCTCTCTCTCTCTCTTTCTCCCTCTCTCTCTCTTTCTCTCTCTCTCTCTCTCTCTCTCTCTCTCTCTCTCTGCCTAATGTTTGGCTGTGGGTTTCTGCATCTGCTCCCATCAGCTGCTGGAGGAGGCATCTCTGATGACGATTGGGCAAGGCTATCCAGTCTTCAGTTCCTGGTCAGGCCTTGCTGAACATTGGCTCCCTGTCATGGCATGGGGCTCATATTAGACCAGTCATTTGTCATCCATTCCCACATGATCTGCTCCTCCATTGCCCCAGCATATCTTGCAGAAAGGACAGATTTTAGGTGGAAGGTTTTGTGGCTGTGTTGGTATCCCAGTGCAACTACTGGAAGTTGCCTGGTTGTAGAAGATGGCTGGTGTAGGCTCCAAATCCTCGATAATTAGGAGTCCTCACTAGGGTCACCTTGTAGAATCCTAGTAGTTTCTACTGCACTAGGTTTCCCCATTATTCTCCAAATGCCCTCCAGTTTGCATTGTCTCTCCCTGCTCTCTCTCTCTCCATTCCTCCAATCTACCTGATCCCTCCTACTTCCATTCTGACCCACCCTAGTTCACCTACAAAATATATCCTATTTCCCCTTGCCAGGGATATCCATTCTTCACCTTACAGCCCTCCTTGTTAGTTAACTTCTTTTGCTCTGTAGATTGTAGCATTATTATCATTAACTTTAGAGCTAATATTCAATTATTAGTGAGAACATACACAATGTTTATCTTTCTGGGTATTCATTAACTCACTCAGGATGATTTTTTTCTAGTTCCTTCCATTTGTCTTCAAATTTCATGATTTCTTTCTTTCTTTTCTTTTACAGCTGAGTAAAACTCCATTACGAAATGTAACACATTTTTTCCTATCAATTCTTCAGTTGAGGAACAGGTAAGAAATTTACAATTTCTGGGTATTATTAATAAAGCTGTTGGGAACATAGTTAAGCAAGTGTCTTGGTGGTAGGATAGAGCATCCTTTGGATTGATTGCAAGTTTTCTGAGGAGCCCACTATATTGATTTCTGTAGTGGTTGTACATATTCACACTCCAACCAGGAATGGAGGAGTGTGACTCTTGGTCCACATCCTCTCCAGCATGAGCTGTCACTTGTGTTATTGATCTTAGTTGTAGCAGTCTTTCTTGGAACAGTAGCCCCCAAATCATGACACAGAGACTTATTAGTAATTATAAAAGCTCAGCCATATAGCTTAGACTTGTTTTTAATTATAACTTAAATTAACCCATTTATACTAATCTACACTCTGCTAGGTGGCTTATGGCTGTTACCTCCCCTACACATCTTTCTCCTTCCCAGTCCTGCTCATGACTCCCACTTTCTTCTTCCCATATCTCCCTCTGTCTGGAAATCCTGCCTATACATCCTGCCTAGATGTTGGCCATTTAGCTTTTTATTGAACTTTTCAAAAACAGTGGCATATCTTTAAAAAATGTTATCAAACATTTCACAACACTTAGTCATTCTGAATGGTGTAAGGTAGAATGTTATAGTTTTGATTTCCATTTTCCTGATGCTTAAGAACATTGAATATTTCTTTAATTTCTTCGCCATTTGAGATTCCTCTATTGAGAATTCTCTGTTTAGATCTGTGCCCCATTTTAATTGTAGTACTTGGTTTTTTGGTGTCTAGTTTCTTGAGTTCTTTATATATTTTAGGTATTTGCACACTATTGGATGTTAAGTTGGTGAAAGTATTTTCCCATTCTGTAGACTGCCATTTTGTCCTATTGACAGTGTCCTTTGCCTTACAGAAGATTTCCAGTTTAATGTAGTTCCATTTATTAATTGTTGATATTAGTGCCTGCACTATGTGTGTTCTGTGCCAATGTGTTCAAGGCTTCTCCACTTTTTCTTCTATCGGTATCAGTGTATTTGGTTTTATGTTAAGGTTTTGTTCTTGTTGTTTGTTTTTTACAAGTTGAAAATGCCATTTATTTAGCTTGTCATGTAAGACATTCATGTTTTTATGAATTGTCACATCATTATCATAAAAAGTATGCATCTTCTCTCCTTTTTCTAATTCAACTTAAATCACTGAAGCAAGACACATGACATACATTTCACATGTTCACAGTTCATAACAATGTACACAATAATTTACTTAAAAAGTTAAATTTTAAATCAAAATAGAATTCATTAAGAAAAGATGTGTTCACCTTAATATCAAATGCAATTCATAAGTATTTAAAATATTAGTGACATATATCATTTGATATTAATGGTAGTGATTATATATCATGTTCTTTAAAGTATTCAGGTAGTTTTTCACTTAGTCATTTGAATTTTGTGTTTAATGAACATTTAATGTGTTATAATGCTGTCAATAAATGGACACAATGCAGCTATCTTAAGAATATGACATTATATTGTCATTAGTGAGGGAAAATGGATTTCTTAAGCTCTATGCTACCTTTTAAATAAAATTTAAAATGTTTTGAATATACTAGTTTTCAAACAGTTATTGAATGAATATAGAGGCATTGCAATCTCTTCTCATGCCCCTTTCTGAATGGAAATGAAGAGGAAGAGGATGGCAGAGGTGAGGGTGGAGGTGAGGAGGTGAGGTGGGGGAGGCACAACTGTGGTCAGTATGTAGAAAGTGATTATATGAAAGAAAATTAGTATTTGATACAATTTCATTACCTTTAAATCATGTCAAGGGTTTTTTTTTTGTTTTTTTTTTTTTATTCTTTTTTTTATTCTACAATACAATTCAACTTTACATATCAGCCATAGATTCCCCCCCCCCAGTTCTCCCTCCTCCCGTCCCGCCCCCCCCCCCTCCCCCCTTCCCCCCCCCCCCCCGCCTCCCTGCCCCCCCCCCCTCCACCGCCCACCGCCCATTTCCATCTCCTCCAGGGCAAAGATTCCCCCGAGGGTTGAGATCAACCTGGTGGACTCAGCCCAGGCAGGCCTAGTCCCCTCCTCCCAGGTTGGGCCAAGGGTCTCTACTAAGCCCCAGGTTTCAAACAGCCAATTCATGCACTGAGCACAGGACCCGGTCCAACTGCCTGGATGCCTCCTAAACAGATCAAGCCAATCAACTGTCTCACCCATTCAGAGGGCCTGATCCAGTTGGGGGCCCCTCAGCCATTGGTTCACAGTTCATGTGTTTCCATTTGTTTGGCCACTTGTCTCTGTATTCCATCCATCCCTGGTCCCAACAACTCTTGCTCACATTAACCCTCCTCCTTCTCGCCAGTTGGACTCCCAGAGCTCCACCTGGGGCGTCCAGACTGTTCATGTAGATCTCATCCATTTCTCCGTCATTGGGCGATCCCCATGTCTTTCTTGGGGTCCTGTTTTCCAGGTAGCCTCCCTGGTGTTGTGAGTGGCCGTCCAGTCATACTTGTTCCACAACTAGTATTCTCCTATGAGTGGGTACATACCATGTTTGTCTTTCTGAGTCTGGGTTACCTCGCTCAGGAGGATTTTTTCTAGATCCCTCCATTTGCCTGCAAACCTCATGATGTCATTGTTTTTCTCTGCTGAGTAGTATTCCATTGTATATATGTACTACAGTTTATTTATCCATTCTTCGGTTGAAGGGCATCTAGGTTGTTTCCAGGTTCTGGCTATTACAAATAATGCTGATACCACAAGTGCCCTTGTGGTATGATTGAGCATTCCTTGGGTATATGCCCAAGAGTGGTATAGCTGGATCTTGGGGGAGATTGATTCCCAATTTTCTAAGAAAGCGCCATATTGATTTCCACAGTGGCTGTACCAGCTTGCATTCCCACCCGCAGTGGAGGAGAGTTCCCCTAGCTCCACATCCTCTCCAGCACAAGGTGTCCTCAGTGTTTTTGATCTTAGCCAATCTGACTGGCATAAGGTGGTATCTCAGAGTTGTTTTGATTTGCATTTCCCTAATGATTAGGGATGTTGAGCAATTCCTTAAATGTCTCTCAGCCATTTGTGTTTCCTCTGCTGAGAATTCTCTGTTTAGTTCTATAGCCCATTTCTTAATTGGACTGTTGGGAATTTTGGTGTTTAATTTCTTGAGTTCCCTATATATTCTGGATATCAGTCCTCTGTCAGATATGGGGTTGGTGAAGATCTTTTCCCATTCTGTGGGCTGTCGCTTTGCCTTGTTGACCGTATCCTTTGCTCTACAAAAGCTTTTCAATTTCAAGAGGTCCCATTGATTGATTGTTTGTCTCAGTGTCTGAGCTACTGGTGTTATACCTAGGAAGTGATCTCCTATGCCAATGCGTTCAAGACTACTTCCTACTTTCTCTTCTAGCAGGTTCAGAGTAGCTGGATTTATGTTGAGGTCTTTGATCCACTTGGACTTAAGTTTTGTGCACAGTGATAGATATGGATCTATTTGCAGCCTTCTTCACGTTGATATCCAGTTATGCCAGCACCATTTGTTGAAGATGCTTTCTTTTTTCCATTGTATGCTTTTGGCTTCTTTGTCAAAAATTATATGTTCATAGGTGTGTGGATTAATGTCAGGGTCTCAGCCGTTAAAAAAGGCTAGGCTCACAACCAAAAATGTCAAGGGTTTTGATCTACTTGGGCTCGAGTTTTGTGTAGGGTGACAAATATGGATCTCTTTGTATTTTTCTACATGTGGACATCCAGTTAGACCAGCACCATTTGTTGCAGATTCTCTCTTTTTTCCATTGTGTCTTTCTGGATTTTTTTTAAATCAAAAGTCAGGTGTCCATAGGTGTGTAGATTTGTGTCTGGGCCTTTGATTCAATTCCATTGATCAACATGTCTGTTTACATGCCAACAGCATACAGTTATTATTATGATAGCTCTGTAGTACAGCTTGAAATCAGGGATGGTAATACATCTGGAAGTTCTTTTATTGTTCAGAATTGTTTTAGCTAACTTGTTGTTTTTATTTTTTTCATATGAAATTGAGTATTGTCCTCTTGTGGTCTATAAAGAACTTTGTTGGATTTTTTATGGGATTGCGTTGAATCTGTAGATTCTTTTTGGTAAGGTGGCCAGAAGACTTCCCAGAATCCAGCTGGGCAGTGGTGGTGGTGCATGCCTTTAATCCCAGCACTGGGGAGGCAGAGCCAGGCAGGTCTCTGCAAGTTCGAGGCCAGCCTGGTCTACAAAGTGAGTTCCAGGAAAGGCAAAAATCTGCATAGGGAAACTCTGTCTTGAAAAACCAAAAAAAAAAAAAAGCCTTTCCAGAATTCAATAAAACTGAATACCCTACATACCCAAATTCATGGGGCAAATGAGAGCAGTGCAAAGGGGAAAGTTCATAGCAGTAAGTGCTTACATTAGAAATTCGGGAAGCTCTCATACTAGCAACTTAACAGCATACCCAGAAGCTCTAGAACAAAAAGAGCTAAGCACACTCAAAAGGAATGTATAGGAGGAAATAATCGAACTGGGGGATAAAAATCAATAAAAGAGAAACAAAGAAAACAATACAAAAAATCAATGAAAAGAGTTGCCTATTTGAGAAAATCAAGGTTGACAAACCTTTATCTAAACTAAATAAGAAATGGAGAGAAAATATCCAATTTAGCAAAATCAGAAATGAATAGTAGGATATATGAAAGCCAAAGAATCATAAGGACTATACTCTGCAAAATTAGTAAATCTGAAGGAAATGGGTAATTTTCTCTGAAGATACTATGTACAGAAGTTTCATCAAGATCAGATAAACAAAATAGACCTATAATCCCTAAGGAAAAAGAAGCAGTCATTAAAGGTCTCCTATTTAAAAAAAAAAAAAAAGCCCAGCACCAGACAGTTTTAACACATAAGTCTACCAGACTTTCAATGAAGAGCTAACACCAATACTCTTCAAATTATTCCACAAAATAGAAACAGAAGGAACATTAGCAAATTAATTTTATGAAGCCACCATCACACTGATACCCAAGCCACACAAAGAGTCAACAAAGAAAGAGAATTACAGACCAATTTCTGTTATGAACATATAGATGCAAAAATACTCAATAAAATCCTTGCAAATTGAATCCTAGAACAAATAAAAAGATCATCCAACATGGCCAAGTAGGATTCAACCTACTTGGATGGTTCAACATACAACATTCCATCAATGTAATCCACCATATAAACAAACTGAAAGAAAAAAAAAAACACATGATCATCTCATTAGGTGCTTTTTATTTTTATTCATACCCAATCTCAATATTCTTGAGAGAAATGAAACATATGTTATTTTAAGGCCTGTGGTTTTGCAGAAGTAACATCTTGTTGAAAAGGGATCAGAAAATTGTAAGTTATGGATTGTCTTCTTATATTCCTATTGTTTATTTTAAAAGCTAGGTATGATCTTTTAAATCTATTTTAAATAGTTATTTCTTACATTAAATCCATTGTAGACACCTCAGTTGCTTCAGATCATAAAAATTGTAGATATTTTGTTTTATCTTACCTGATCATTTAAGACACAATTTCCACATAATATGTCTCAGTGTGAAATTCAAAATAAGTTTCCAAGATCTTTCTATGAAGGTTTCACATGCTTTTAGATTGAAAAATTTTATTCCATCATACAGATTGCTATCGTGGAAACTATTCATCTATTGCTAAATGATAGGATGCTGTATTATTTTATATATCACATGTCATTTTGAAATATCTACACTGTGTAGGCAGTTGTTTTAGTATAAACATGGACAACTATTTTTATGTAAATATCTTCCTTTGATTTTAAAAACAATTTAGTGTCTTTTCTTTCATAACCTAATACTTTAAATCAATCACACGTGTTCAGCCTATCATTGTACAGTAATCATTATATTTTATCAAATATAAACACTTTGGCTACACGTATTATTGTAGGATAACATACTATAACCAAAAAAACTTTTTTGTGAATGCAGACATAATGCATTGGGTACATGAAGTTGATTCTTTAAAGTGTCATGTTAATTTAATTTTGAATTTAATAACAGAGGTTCTATCAATTTTAGTAGAACCTATGTGATTTTTGAATGAAAATACGTAATTCTCCCTCAGTATACTGATATAATAGGAAAATTTGTTTGAATTTGTATCCACACACTTTCCTTGAAGGCTTGAAATTCAGTTGATATATAATTGGTGTAATATGGACTTTAGGAGAGTGATTTAAATTTATTTAATTTAATAAATGGACTGATTATGAAATAATGAAATCACATTACATGAACTTTTAGAAATGCTTATTTTAGCCAATTTTTGAACACTGTAGGTAATAAGTAAGAAGTACTGAGTGAATCAGCACAAGGAATACGCTAAAGAATAACATATTTTCAAAGGTGAATCATGCTTCTGAAGAAATGGGATTAAAATAGCACACCTTTTTTTAACCTGTTCACAAAGATTTTATCTACAAAATGTCACAGCACATATTTCAAGAATATATATTAACCATACTCCAGTAATTTAATAATTATCACTAGAAAAAATTGAACATGTGTGCTATTCTAAAGCAATAGGGTTCAAATTATGAGGTGCCCCAGAATTACTGATACATTTATTAAATAACATATTGCCAGAATTCACACCTAGGGTTCTTGATGTAGTTCATGTGATAGCATATAGGTGTACTAACCTTAGCAAGACTGAATTTCATTATTCACAATTCATTTCCTAGTATGTTCTTTTAGGACAGACTACATGGAAAGTGAAAAGAAGGAAGGACAGTTTTCCTCCCCTCCCATCAATGAAGCGTTAATCTGAGTGCTTTTGGCTTAGAGTGTTGAAGAGATAGAGTTCTTGGTGAGTATTTCTTCTTTACATTTGGCAGATAAATTAGAGTAATGCCAAATAGTTTATACTAGGGCAAGGCTTTATGGAGTCATGGGAGCAAAGTAGCACCTAAGACTCCAGACCTGTAGAGCAGTGATGAGAAGTCTCAGACAGCTGACTCCAGCCAGTGAGAGCTGTTGGCCAGGCTCTACCCTGTAGCGCAAATAAAGAAAACTATCCAGAGCCTTGGTGGCCCCAGATATTGGGCTTTAAAGCCTTAGAATATGATACATTTTCTCAGTTTGGGTTATTATTGCTGTGATGAAACACCATAACCAAAAGTTGGCAGGAGAGGATTTATTACGCGTATACTTCTACATTGTAGATCATCAGTGAAGGAAGCCATTAAAGATATTTAAACAGGGGAAGAACCTGGAGGCATGAACTAATGAGGAGGTCAATGGAGGGGTTCTGTTTACAGGCTTTTTTCTCATGACTTGATCAGCTTGATGTCTTACAGAACTCAGGGCCACCAGAACAGAAATGACAACACCCACAATAAGCTAGACCCTCCTTCATCAATCACTAATTAAGAAAATGTCCTATAAGGCTTGTCTACGTCCAGACCTTATGGGGGCATTTCCTTAATTGATGTTCCCACATCTCAACGGCTTTAGCTTGTGTCAAAATGGCATAAAACTACCCAGCACATACATGACATCAAGATTTTCTTGAACACGCAAGGCTTGTGATTAGTTTTCCATTTTTACTTCCTGGAGAATATCTAATTTCCATTTGTCCCACCATTTTATTTTAAAAGATAACGTGGTAGGTATGATGGGTACACAAATGGAGAACAATTTTTTCTCAAGGTGATTCAGGTTCTATTTTCTCTCTTATCTGACATACATGTGTAGATGGTACTTTAAATCTGAAGTTAGAATGACCTGAAACTTCTGGTACTATTGGTATGAAATCTAGTTTGTATTTAGAAGAACATAAATTTGGGGGAGAAACATAGGAAGAAATCTATGGTATGGATATGGCTTTCCTTTCAAACTTATGTTCAGATCCCTATTGTTGTGGTATTTACAGGGAAAATCTTTGGAAAAAATGACTAGGTCATGAATGAATACCTTTAAAAAAATGTTTTAGTTCTCACACCCTCAGGGCTAACTCACCTGCACCCATACCGCCAGGGTCAGCCCTACTCTAGCCCAGCAGACATCCAAGGCCAGTGCCCTCCCAAGTGCTGAAGTTGATAAGGTGCAGGGCCAGCTCTCCTGCCTTCCTCAGGTGGTGGTGTGGAGGGAAGGGCATCTTTCCCTCACCCATACCACCACGTGGAAGACAAGGTGGGCAGGGTCAGCTCACTTACTTTCATGCCCTTAGGACTGGCTCACTGGGACCTCAGCTAACAGGGCCAGCTCTAGTGTACTGCCAAGGAAGCTGCAAGGTCTGCTCTCCCATGTGCGGCCGTCAGTGAGGGACCAAGCCAGAACTGGCCCCACTCCTTCCAGCCTGCTGCAGTGGATGAGCAAGCTGGGGCAGTGCTGGAACGCTTACCCTAGTGATGATGCTGAGGGAAAGCTGGCAGACTGACCAACCCAGCTAACACCCAGGTTGAGAACCAGGGCTATGAGTTGGCCCACCCCAACATCCACCTCACCTATGAAGTGCTGGAGCATGAGAAAAGGGCCAGACCTGAAGATCCAAAAACTGTTGGATCTCTGAAACACAAGGCAACAACAGGATATCTAAGAGGAGTCCCAGTGAGGAATCAACATCAAGGGTGTAGCAGAAGCCAGAGGCTGCAAACCAGACCATGACTCATTGCAATGAACACCCATTGCAATGTATGGACTAAAGGGTACACTGTGTGACTCACTTTGTCACATCAGAGCTCCACACTGAGACCTTCATTTGGTTTTGATTTCACTCTATTTATTTTGTTTTTTTTTAAATTTTATTTTATTTTATTTTGGGGGGAGTTTGCAAAGGCAGAGAGCAGATATGAAGGGAAGAGGAGATAAGTGGGATCAGGGTGCATGATATGAAATCCACAAAGAATCAACAGAAAAATTTAAAAAAACATTAAAAATAAAAAATAAAAGTTTCAGAAAATAATCTGTGTGTTCTTTGGTTAAATGAAGATGCAGCAAGAAGGCCTTCATTAGACACACAACCTATTGTCCCCGTTATCTTGGACAGTCCAAGCTCATTAAATGTTAGAAATAAAATAAAGAAAATGTGTAGTCAAGTGTAATGGTGCAGGCCTTCAATCCAAACACTCAGGCAGATCTCAGTGAGTTTAAGGTAATCTTGTTCAAATAGTGAGATCCCTGTCTCTCTCTGTCTCTGTCTCATCTCTCTGTCTCTCTCTGTATCTTTATCTCTCTGTATCTTTATCTCTCTGTCTGTCTGTCTGTCTGTCTCTCTCTCTCTCTGTCACACACACACACACACACACACACACACACACACACACACACACACCAGAAAATAAAAGGAAGGAAGAAATAAAATGTATAGAAATAAGAATATCATCTCAATGGGCCTGCCTCAACCTGTTTGAAGACCTTAAATTCCTTAGAAATTCCATCAAAATAGTGGAAAGAGAGATCGAGGCAGGGACAGGCAAGCAAGAGGAAGCATCTCACTATAGACAGTTTCTTCAACTCAGGTCCATGAAGTTATAGCCCCTTGATCTTTATTACAGCTTCCCTTCCTATCTACATGCCTAGCTATATGTATATTAGAGATTGCTTAGTTATTCCTCCAATAGTGTAAGCTAGTATCTTAAAATAAACAATAACACATTTCTCTCTCATTCTTATTTTCTCTTTCTCTAAGTACCTGTATCTCTCTGATGCTCTGGTTAAATCCTGACTCATACTGAATCTGAGAACTTATACCCAACTGAGTCTTGAAATTTCCAGGTGATGTCAGAATGGCTAAGATCAAAAACACTGAAGACAGCTTATGTTGGAGAGGATGTGGAGCAAAGGGAACACTTTTCCACTGTTGGTGGGAATGCAAACTTGTACAGCCACTCTGGAAATCAGTATGTTGGTTTCTCAGAAAATTGGGAATAAGTCTTCCTCAAGACCCAGCTATACCACTCTTGGGCATATACCTAAGGAATGCTCAATCATACCACAAGGGCACTTGCTCAGCTATGTTCATATCAGCATTGTTTGTAATAGCAAGAACCTGGAAACAACCTAGATGCCCCTCAACTGAAAAATGGATAAATAAAATGTGGCACATATACACAATGGAATACTACTCAGCAGTAAAAAACAATGATATCATGAAATTTGCAGTCAAATGGAAGGAACTAGAAAATACATCCTGAGTGAGGTAACCCAGACTCAGAAGGACAAATATAGTATGTACTCACTCATAAGTGGATACCAGATGGGAGGGGAGGGATGGCCAGACTGCAACCCACAGCTCCAGAGAGGCTAGCTAACAGGGAAAGACTCTAGGAGGGACGAATGAATGACCCAGCGAAGGAGAAGTGAAGGAGATCTACATGAGCGGACTAGGTGTGTGTGTGTGTGGGGGGGTGGCAGAGGGTGAGGAGTGGGAGATGAGAACATAGGGAAATGGGAGGGTCGAGTTGGTACAGGGACAGAGTGGGAGGGCAGGGAGGGAGATACCATGATTGATGAGGACATCATGGGAAAAAGAAGAGGCAGAGTTCTGGGGAGGCTCTCAGAAACCCACAAGGATGACACCACTCTGGTGTCACACTAATCTGGTGACTGGTCTAGCGAATACCCTAACTATCATCATAGAGCCTTTGTCCAGAGACTGATGGAGGCAGATTCAGAGATCCACGGCCAGGCACCAGGCTGAGCTCAGGGAATCCAATCAATGAGAGAGAGAGGAGGGATTCTGCAGGTGGGGAACATCGAGATCATGACGGGAAGAAGTGCAGAGATGACTGGCCACACTATTGGAGGCCCATGAACTGTGGACTGGTGGCCATGGAGACCCCATGGGACTGGACTAGGCCCTCTGGATAAGGAAGATGGTTGTTTGGTTTGAACTGTTTGGGGGTCACCCAGGCAGGGGGATTGGGATCTATCCCTGGTGCATGGGCAGGCTTTTGGAATCCGGTGCCTGTGGTGTGGTGCCTTGCGCAGCCTTGGTACACTGGGAAGGGGCTTGGACCTGCGTAGGCTCGGTGTGCCAGGCTCTGCTGACTCCCCATGGGAGACCTTGATTTGAGGGATGTGGGGATGTGGGGTGGCTTGGGAGGGAGGGCTGGGAGATGGGAGGAAGGAAGAGGTGGGATCTGTGGGTGGTACGTAGAGTGAGTAGAAAATTTGTTAATAAAGAAAAATGGAAAAAAAAGAAAGAAAATATTTATTAAGCATGAACCACTAAAGTGAAACTGCTAGAACACAGGACTTATATAATTTGGGGAGGATAACCTTAATTAATCAATTAACTCTTTAAAGCATAATTTACATTCATAAATTTGTGTTTCAACATGAAAATGTTTTTCTTTAAAATATTTTAAATCAATTAAATGAATTCAGATATTACCATTTTTATTGCTGTGTGTGAGCAGAAAAATAAAGATCATGTATTATAGAAAGAAAAAGAAATTTCCAGGTGATTAAAATTCTGAACGCGATCTGGAACCAAATTAAAGAATATAACAGGTGTGGGGGCATGGGGAGAAGGCTTAACAGGGAAGAGCACTTGCTAGTCTTGCAGACAACCCGGGCTTGTTTCTCAGCCCTGTGTCAGACAACACACAACCACTTGTATCTCTAGCTCCAGTGAGCCAGTGGCCTTTTCTGGGTTTCATGGGTACCTGCACATACACATGAGTACAAACACAGATGCACATAAATGAAAGTTATGTATGTTTTGGGTACTGAGAGAGGGTTCACTGGTTAATAGCTGCTGCTTTTTCACAGCACCAGAGTTCGGTTCCCATCCTTTACACCAGGCAGCACACAAGCATTTGTAACTCCAACTCCAAGAAATCTAATGTCCTCTTCTAGGCTCTATAGGCACTGGTACACACACATGTGTGCACATACACATAGTTACATACACATTAGTGAAAATTGCATATACATACACATGTACTTTATGGATATGGCACAGTCCAAAATGTATAAATGACCTGGAAATAGTATTAAACCACAACAATATTAGATATAGTCTGAGACAAAGATATGTAACAATCTAGAAGTGTTAGTAATGAATGATCTGCCTTGGGGGAAAGTGTAGGTTGCTATTTTATTTATTTAAGATACATTTGAGTAATGATAGCACAAACTGAGTATATTCCATATACTTGGTAACTTTATCAGTACACCGAACAATATACACATAACTACTCTGAATGTTTATGTGGGGAAATAGGGAGTACACACAAATTTCCCAAGGTCATAGGAGAGTAGGTAAACATATATTAAGTTGAGAAATCCCAAATATCCTTCAATAATTAGTAATACTCCATGTGGTGGCTTTAATGAAAAGTCTTCCTCATAGTTTTATATGCATTTGAACATTTTGTCCCTAATTTGTGCTGATGTTTGAGGAGCTTATGGAACTTTCAGGAAAGAGAGCATTGCTGGAGGGATTATGTCACTGGATTTTGGCATTGTAAAGCCTCACCACACTTCCAGTTTGCTTTCTTGGTTTCCTGGGTGATGAAATACAACCACATAGCTTCTGGACACCTGCTACCATGCTGTCTCCACCTTATGAACCATCTCTCGGGAACTATAAGCCAAACTAAATACTGTCATCTATGAGTTACTTTGGGCCATCATAGTAACTGATAAACTATGTGTATTTCATACTTACATAAGTGTGTGGGGTGCCCTGTATTTCTAAAAAAAATACATTAAAGAAATTATTTTCTTGGGAATCATTTGCATTAGACCATTTGAAAATGTGTTTCTCAGTTCTCCTTTCTTTGACATAGAGAAACAGCTGGCTTGTCTGTATCTTCATCTTTTTTCTCCTCACACTCTCAGAATTTACTCTTTTGATTATTTGTTTTTATAAACAGTCATAGTTTTATAAACATGAATACTCAACCTCCTGTTGACTTGGATAAGTGTTAACGTTTTAATTTTTGTAATAACACAGAGTGTAATTTTTCCCATCGTGGGACAACTCAAGTAGAGAATTGATGTAATCAGATAATTTAGATGTCAGTTATTTTTTATATGTTAGTGTTTTGCAAACACTTAAAGATATGCATATAGTCCTGCCTCATGTAGTGGCTGCTATATGATATCTGTCTATAGACTTGTGGATAGAGAAGACAAAGAGTTTCTAGGACATGAAATATAATTAATGCACTATATCATTTTTATTATTAATCATCATCAGATCTGTCATGTTTGCTTTCCATCTGGTATCAGGTATGATGATAGTTTCAGGGCATTAAATCCCAACAAGTGATTACTGGTAGCAAGCAGATTAGGTTAGTCTGTGACTATTTATTAACTCTGTTAATTGTTTGACAAATCATTATTGACTTCCATTCACCAGCTGACAGATGGCCAATAAGGTGTTAACTAGAATTCTCTCTACTGTTGTAATCTTTTGATAAGTCTTGTGCTTAAAAATTGTTTTAAAATAATAAGTGTTCTTTTTTTAGGGCTAGATGAATTAAGCTATAAAATCAAGGAATGAATAATTTTAGTAAGAAAATGAAGCCTAGTTTCAAATAGAGTAATGGAGACCAAATTAGCCTCAGATGCTCACACAATTAAGGCTTGTTTTCAGAATCTTTTGAGCTTCTCTGATAATGAGTATATTAGGAGAGTGTTCTCCTAATCAATACTATAAGAGTCAGAGCTAGAAACTGGGAAAGAACTCAGAATGAGGAAAACCATCCCCAATACAAATGCTTCTTAGCTGCAATAATGAAAGTTAGAAAAATGTAAATTCATGTTATTTTCTAAGCTTTTATGCACATGGAATTTTGAAGGGACTGGAATGACAAAAGTGTAATAACAGAATATGGCTCATCATTTTAACCTCTAAGACTTCAGAAAGGGAGTTTATATCCATCAAATGGCCTAATTTAGAAATTTTTATAAAGAAAAGAATAGAAAGTGATCTGGACATTGGGGAAGTAAATCGAAGGGAAGATAACCAGCATCATACAAGAAACCCAAAATAAAACATGGAATGTGTTACCTCATTTGCTGTTCCCTTAATTCTTCTGTGCCTGTCTGATTACCAGGTCTTTGGTATAGCAGCTGATACAACTCTAGCGGAAATAGACTTCAACTAAATGTCAAGGTATCTGCGCCTTAACCAAACCTTATTTGGTTGACCTCAGCATCCAAGCACATCAGTTACTTTTAGACTTGAAAGGAACTTCTTAAAAGAGAAGAGGTTTTTCTTGGTCCATGGAGGCAGAAGCCTGCCCTATAGGTTGTCCATATCTGAGAAAGGGACTAAAAGTCCTCTTCTCATTGAGTCACTTCAATCAGCTAGGTCCCACATGACTTGCTAAAGATCTCACAATGGAAGAACCAAGGATTCAAACATAGGAACATGTAGGACACATCTCATTCTCAAATCATAGCATTCTACCCCTACCCATATGCTTACTACTGTCTCCATGCGAATAATGCATTCATCTCAAATTCACAGCCTTGTTACTGTTTCGTAGTTCAAAGTGTGTGCTTAAGCTCACTGAGGCATCTTAGCAGAGAGTACCTTGTAACTAATAAAAACAAACAATATTTCCAATATACATAGAACAGAATAATCATTTCCATTCCAATAAGAAAAAATAAATTTTAAAAAAAAGGAGGACCATCGCAAGAAAAGAACAGACCAAAGCGAAACTAATGTTTATCAGAGACCCAGAAAACCCTGCAGCTGTACATCCAACTTGTTAGGTTCATGGTAGTCTTATCAAAGTCTAACATACTTGGGAGGGAGCACTTCTCTTCTAGTCCAACCCTCCTCCCTAGTCCATCTTCACTCAGTATTGCTGGGTGATGTCTTTCTGTATGCAACTATGCGTTACTCTCATTGGTTGATAAAGGTGTTTGGCCATTGGTGAGGTAAAATAAGGTTAGGTGGTACATTCAAACTAAAGATAGAGATAAAGAATGGTGGAGTCAGGAAAGAAACTTTGAGCCGCCACCAGGACAAGCAAGATGTGAGAGAACAGGTAATACCACAAAGCCACGTGGCAAAACACAGATTAAAAGGAATGGGTTGAGTTAAGTTATAAGAGCTAGCTAGCAGGAAGTCTGAGTGATAGGCTATAACATTTGTAATTAATGTAAGTCTCTGTGTGCTTACTTGGGACCAAGAGGCTGCAAGACTGGGCTGGACATAGGAAAACTTTTGCCTACGCAGTACCTATATCTTTCTTCAGCAATGTTCCTATTCTTGCATTTGCAATTACCTGGGGTCTCCAATTAACTTCTACTTTACTGTCAGCACATCACAAAAAGCCATCTCAGGAGCTCTATCCAGGAAACTGACCCATCTATACTTTATTATCTGCCTTTAAAGGCTTTACAGTTACACTGTAGGGCAATCTTCACTAGCATTATTAGAAATGGGTCTGGGGTCTCAGGAAAATGACCACATAATTCAAACCACTGAATCTGCTAAGTGAAGTGTAAGTTTTGTGAACAGAATATAACATTCAGCACATACTTTTACCATAGACAAATATTACCTTGGGGATTGGGGAAAGATTTTACCAGACCTTGTCTGTAGGAAAAAAAAATTGTAAACCTGTATGCAAGCTCACATCCTGAAAAACCAAGCCAAGTTCTCTCCAAGTACTGACAGGCCCCTGCTGGAAAGGGTAAAGCCACCTTCAGAAAGAGCAAATGCCAACCTCAATCAAAGGGGATGAAGATTGTATATGAAGCTTCTAATTTAAAACTTCAAAGAAGAAACTTCCTTTGTTACACCTATCTCCTCAATAGAAAAGACAGCACGTTTCATTTATTTTTCTACCAATTCTATGGCTTGTCTTCTACATGTCTATAAAACCAGCACCATGTGAATAATGCCATGTTCTGCTGCCAGCCTACATGCAACTTACTAGTAGAGCTTCTGAAGTCTCTGAGAGCCTGTGTGGCAACTAAACTGGAGAAAATCCTTCCTGGGTGTTTGTGTGAGACTTCACCTGGCTGGCCACTGCCTTCTCAAATGAAATTCTTTTCAATATATTTTCAGTTTCATACTATGGAATCTTTGATGTGTCATGCCCTCCAGGAACCATGACTACAGGTGGATTGTGCAAGTTGATTTTTCTAATGGGGCTAATTCATTTAATAATTCCAGGCACTTTGTCTACACCTACCTTGTTCTATTTCTTTCCTCCAAAGGTCCAGCTTCTCTCACTCTAAATTCCTTTTTTATTCCTATTGTAGACTTATTTTTAACTTCTGAAATATTCACAATGATTTCTTCTTAATTTCTATTTGATGAACAGTTACCAAAAGCTTGTTTGGAATTATCCTTAAGATTTAGTTTCCTTGATATCCCTTCTTCTATAGTAAGTTTTCCTCTTTCCAAAAGATATACTGATAATCGAGCATATCAACATATATGTTTATGCTTTAAGGAATAATTTCCAGAAAAGATATTCTTCTGAATTAAGCACCCATGACTGAATTGTATTTGGTGGAGGGAGTTAAATACATCTAATGCTTATTGGTAAAATGAAATATTAATATCAGTAATGGGAGAAGCAAAGGTATATTTTACTGCAATGTTGTCAGATCACTTGTTAAGATTTTTGTTTTATTTTATATTAATCATACATATGTGAGTCTGTGTATGGGAATGCAAACCTGAGTGCAGGTGCCCTCAGTCACAAGAATATGTCAGTGCTCCCCTGGATTTGGAGTTGTATGAGGGTGTGAACAACTTGACATTGCTTCTGGGTTTGAATTCAAGTCCTCTGTAAGAGTAGCATGTGTTTTTAAATAATGAATCCTTTCTCCATTTTCTTGGGCTTCTGTCTTTTGAGTTTTTTTTTTGAGGTATCAAATGCCCACATCAGTTGGAATATAAGATTAGTCCAACTAATAAATAGACAATTCTAGGCCTAATTATCTAACCTGAAAATAGAAACTTAGCTTTGAACTCAATAAATATTTATTTCTCTAGTAGTCCATGACTGTATTTGACACTTAATTTTAGACATATATTTTGACTATTTCATTTATTCAGTATATAAAATGATACACTTTGATGATAATAAAACATGACCCCTACTCTTTTGTAATTAAAATTAGGAAGAAACAGACATATGTGTATGCTTGCATTATTTAGTATGCCATTGTATTATAACCAATATGAATAGTTTCATGAGTGAGCATAGTGCTAATGATATCATGAGAGAGGTGAATAAGAAGTTAATTGGAGCCTTGTAGATTTAAATTTAGAGATCAAATATGAATCTGAAAATATAAAGTAAAGTGAGAAGAGCAGGAAATATATGATAACATAGAAACTAGATGTTAATTTAAGCAGATTTTGCCAAAGTCATTTTAAGAATCACTACATTCTTTAAGAGATACTGGATAGAAAACTGAATGTAGGTTACTGTAGCAGAGGTATAAATGAATACGTACTTGGGACAGAGGAGGTGATTCTGTTTTTGTTCTGACAAATAAAGCTTGCCTGGAGATCAGCAGGCAGAACTAGCCACCAGTTAACCATAGAGACCAGGCAGTGGTGGCACACACCTTTAATCCCAGCGCTTGGGAGGAGGAAGCAGGAAGATCAGGAAGATCAGGAGTTCAAGGCCACCCTGGACTACAGAAGATTGAAGCAGTCTAAAAGAGAAAAAGAGCTGTGTGGTGGTGATGATGATGATGATGATGATGATGATGATGATGATGATGATGATGGTGCACACCTTTAATCCCAGGACTAGGAAGATACAGACGGGAATATAAGGTGCACGGAGACAGGATCTTGCCCCCCCCCCCCCCCCGCCCCCAATTTGGTCTGAGGATTTGTAAAGGTCTGAGGATTCATAGAGGTAATATGTATCTGGTCGCTGCTGCTCTGTATCTCTGAGCTTTCAGATTTCACCCTCAATATCTGACTTTTGGTTTTTATTATTAAGACTAATTAGGATTGCACCTCATCTGGTGTCCAACTTTTGGGGTAGAAATTCACAAAAATACCACTTGCCTGTGGCTTTGTATCCACCAGCACATGCTAGAGCTGCACATGGGGCTCCCAATGTTTGTGTCTGTTGTTCTCTACAGACACATAATGCACATGATCTTTTTTGTTGTCCCAGTTCAATTAAAAATTAAAGCTGGCTTTGGAGTTGAAGCATGACTCTCTCCTTCTCTAAATCCAGCATGCCTGTTAAAAGGAAAATCCAAAATCTATGTCTTATGCCAGAAGAGCCATTTGATATGGGACAGAAGAAAAACCAAAATTAAGGGAGTATTCTATTGCTACTAATCTTATGATTCTTTGGTTTTATTTTGACTCTTTAAAACTTTTCTTAAGGTATGAATATTATATCAAAAATTTGATATATATGTACTTATAAAACTTTTTGTCATGATATTAATGGTCATATAGAGTACCATTTTTAGAAAAAGGCTTCATCTAGCCTCCTGTACATGATTTTGGGTTTGAGTACCTATCAGGTAACTAGGAATTACATTTTTGTATTCTGGATGTATATAACAGATAATAGTCCTTTAACCTCTTTGAGATCTGCTGCATATAACATGTAAAATGTTTAAGTTTTCTATAGTGAACCATGACCATGCCTAACAGTGACCTTTGAAGTATCCAAAAGGAGAATGGTGCCCCACAAGGATGATCCGACCTAGACTATGGTAACATGAATAAGCTGACAGACACCACTCAAAGACGTGCTTTGGACTACAAATTGCTCAGGACAATTTCAAGGTGGCTGGGTGAGGTGATCCAGCCTCACAGACTACTCTAGCCAAGACTTGAGATAAGCCCTGCACTTTCCCATTACACAGAGACTGAACAACAAATGATATAGCTAGCTCTCCCAGGACTTGACAATTATCCAAATTTTTTTCCAGGTTCCCTATAAGATTCTGTTGCCCCAAAACATCAGGAAGTAATTTTAAGAACATGACACTCACATTCCAAAGAGTTGGGGTATGTAGCTAGAGAGCTTCTCTCCAGGTCCCACCAAACCCCCACAGTCCCACAACCCACATATAAAATAATCACTCAGATGCTTATATTACTTATAAACTGTATGGCCGTGGCAGGCTTCTTGTTATCTACTTCTTCTATCTTAAATTAACCCATTTCTATTAATCTATAAGTTGCCACATGGCTCGTGGCTTACTGGTACCTTATATCTTTCTTGTCAAGGCGGTGGCTGGCAGGTCTCTCCCTCTGCCTTCCTGTTCCCTCAGTTCTCCTCTCTGTTAGTCCAGCCTGTACTTCCTGTCTGGCTACTGGCCAATCAGTGTTTTATTTATACAGAGCGATATCCACAGCAGGGTTAGGTTGTTTTGGGTCACTCAGTAGGTTATAGACATTTATCATTATTTAGGGTGTTTGGTTACAAGTGGTTATTTGCAATAGTCAGGAAAAAAAATGAAATAAAGGAGGTTAAATCAGGGACCTTGTTCTAAAAAGAGAAAGGGGGTATAGAAATGGGATAAAAATGTAGATGATTGAATCTACTTTAAAAAGAAACTAATAGTTTCAAATATTTTACTTTGTCTTGGATTTTTGTATATTGATACAAACTTGAGGTTATTTTGTTATTATATATATATATACACATATAGATATGTTATAGAAATGATAAGATACAAATGTAGATTATTGAATCTACTTTTAAAAAACAAGTACTCCTTTTAAGTATTTTACTTTGATATGGATTTTTATATATTGATACAAATTTAAGGTTATTTTGCTTAAAGCATACTGTACATATGTTTCTACTCTTGTTCAAGGTATTGTACCTATACAGCTCATCTAACAATGTAATGTAAATTTCTAGTCCTTGAATGTTATTATTGCTAACTATTTAAGATAATAAAGAAATGCAGGTTAGTAATTAGTCACCTATTATATTCAAACTTGTAGTTAGGTTACGTATATTTTTAAGGTCAAACAGATTAGTTTAGGTAGACAGGTGGCCTTCAAACACTTCAGAGATCTACAGAACATGGCATTTAAGCTGGTTTAATAGCATAAGGCTCTTTTCTTTATGATAATGAGACATGTCTGCTTCCAGCAGCATCAATCTACTTCAGAGAAGATGATGGGCATCGAAGAAACTCCATATGGAGTTTACTTTCTTTGTGGCAAAAGTTAACCAGTGGGCAAGAAAGTGCCCTTGCCTCAGATGCTAACTGTATGCTATCCAAATTGGACAAGCTGGAAAAAAAGAAAGTGATTGCAGAAAAAGACAAAGTGGGATAGTCCTTCAAAATCCTGTTTCACAGATAAGTCTGCCAGATATTCTAGGCTTGTAGGTGGAAGATGGATGCCCCAACATTGCAGAGGAACCTTGGATAATTATCCAGGCCTTGGTGCAGTGGGAAGGGGCTTGGACCTACCTAGGCTCAGTGTGCCAGGCTCTGCTGACTTCCCATGGGAGACCTTGATTTGGGGGATGTAGGGATGTGGGGTGGCTTGAGAGGGCTGGGGGTGGGAGGAGGGAGGAGGGGGATCTGTGGGTGGTATGTGGAGTGAGTAGAAAATTTCTTAATAAGATTACCATTTTTACTATGTTAATCCTATATATCCATGAGCATGGGAGATCTTTCCATTTTCTGACATCTTCTTCAATTTCTTTCTTCAGGGACTTAAAGTTCTTGTCATATAGGTCCTTCACTTGTTTAGTTAGAGTGACCCCAAGGTATTTTATATCATTTGTGGCTATTGTAAAGGGTGATGTATCTCTGATTTCTTTCTCAGCCCATTTGTCATTTGAATATAAGAGGACTACTGATTTTTTTTGAGTTAATCTTGTTTCCTGCTACATTGCTGAAGGTATTTATAAGCTGTATGAGTTCCTTGGTCAAAATTCCAACACAATTCTTCACAGAACTAGAAAGAAAAATACACAGACACTGACAGAAACAATTAACAAATGGGACCTCTTGAAACTGAGAAGCTTTTGTAGAGCAAAGGACATGGTCAACAAGACAAAACGACAGCCTACAGAATGGAAAAAGATCTTCACCAACCCCACATCTGACAGAGGGCTGATATCCAGAATATATAAAGAACTCAAGAAATTAGACATCAAAATACCCAACAGTCCAATTAAAAAATGGGCTATAGAGCTAAACAGAGAATTCTCAGCAGAAGAAATTCAAATGGCTGAAAGACATTTAAGGAATTGCTCAACATCCTTAGTTATCAGGGAAATGCAAATCAAAACAACTCTGAGAAACCACCTTACACATGTCAGAATGGCTAAGATCAAAAACACTGGAGACAGCTTATGTTGGAGAAGATGTGGAGCAAGGGGAACACTCTTCCACTGTTGGTGGCAATGCAAACTTGTACAGTCACTTTGGAAATCAATATGGCTCTTTCTTAGAAAATTGGGAATAAGTCTTCCTCAAGACCCAGCTATACCACTCTTGGGCATATACCCAAGGAATGCTCAATCATACCACAAGGACACATGCTCAGCTATGTTCATAGCAGCATTATTTGTAATAGCCAGAACCTGAAAAAAACCTCGATTCCCTTCAACTGAAGAATGGATAAATAAAATGTGGTATATTTACACAATAGAATACTACTCAGCAGAGAAAAACAATGACATCATGAGGTTTGCAGACAAATGGATAGAACTAGAAAAACTCATCCTGAGTGAGGTAACCCAGACTCAGAAAGACAAACATGGTATGTACTCACTCATAAGTGGATACTAGATATAAAGCAAAGGATAACCAGACTGCACCTCACAATTCCAGGGAGGCTACCTAGTAAAGAGGACCCTAAGAAAGACACAAGGATCACCCAATGACAGAGAAATGGATGAGATCTACATGAGCAAACTGGGGATGTGAGGGGGCAATGGAGGGCAAGGTTTGGGGGAAAGAGATCTTAGGGGAGCAGAAGGTCTCAGCTGGATCAGGAGCAGAGTGGGAGAATGGGGAGGGAGATACCACAATGAATGAAGACCCCAGGGGAATAGGAAGAAGCAGAGTGCTAGAGAGGTGCCCAGAATTCTACAAAGATACCTCCACTGTAGACTACTGGCAATGGTCGAGAGAGTGCCTGAGCTGACCTGTTCTGGTGATCAGATGACTGGAACATCCTGGCTGTCATGATAGAACTCTCATCCAGTGTCTGATGGAAGCAGATGCAGAGATCCACGATTGAGCCCCAGGTGGAGCTCCAGCAGTCCAACAGGTGAGAGAGGAGGGATTGTATGAGTGAGAGATATTGAGACCATGATTGGAAAAAGCACAGGGACAAAAAGCCAAACTAGTGGAAACACATGAACTGTGAACCAATGGCTGAGGAGCCCCCATGGAACTGGACTAGGCCCTCTGGATAAGTGAGACAGTTGATTAGCTTGAACTGTTTGGGAGGCTCCCAGGCAGTGGAGCTCAGACCTGTCCTTGATGCATGGGCTGACTTTTTGGAGCCTGGGGCCTATGCTGGGACACTTTGCTCAGCCTTGTTGTAGGAAGGAGGAGACTGGACCTGCTTCGGCTGAGTCTACCAGGCTGGGCTGACTTCCCAGGGGAAACCTTGCCTTGAAGTAGGTAGGAATGTGGGGTGGATTGGGAGGAGTCTGGGGGGTGGGAGGAGGGAGGACTGGGGAATCCATGGCTGATATGTGAAATTAAGTTAATTACAATATAAAAATATTAAATAAAAAAGAAAATTTCTTAATAAAGAAAAATAAAAAAAGAAAACAAATGCACACACACACACACACACACACACACACACACACACAAAGACATCAAAAGATAGTTTTGGGTTGGTAATGCAAGTTAGAATAGAAGATGAATTAGGCACAACACTTTGGCCTCACCAAAATCGGTTAGATAATGGAGTATTTTCTCTAAATTTGTCAAGTGCTAGTGAACCACACATTGTTAATGTAATTATTGTCTGTGTATATTTGTATATAGTTATTGCACTTATTATATATAGTTTTTCTATGTTAGTTAAAACCTTTGCTTCTTGTTTAGACAAAGGGGAAAATGTGTGAAATTTTGTTTGTGTTCTAACAAATAAAGCTTGCCTGGAGATCAGAGGGCAAAATGAGGCACTAGTTAACCAGAGAGGCCAGGCAGTGGCGGCACACACCTTTAATCCCACCACTTAGGAGGAGGAAGCAGGAAGATCAGGAGTTCAAGGCCACCCTGGGCTATATGAGATTAAACCCATCTAAAAGAGAAACAGATCTGGGTGGTGGTGGTGCATGCCTTTAATCCCAGAACTAAGGAGGTGGTGATGGGAATATAATGTGGATGGAGACAGGATCTCAATGACCCCTCCCCTCCCAATTTGGTCTGAGGATTTGTAGAGGTAAGAAGTCTCTGGTAGCTGTTGCTCTGCATCTCTGAACTTTCAGCTTTCACCCTCAATATCTCACTCAAGGTTTTTATCATGAAGACTAATTAGGATAGCTCATCACAACAGTTAAAAGAACTTGCTATTCTTGCAAAAGACCAAGCTTCAGTTTTCAGCTCCCACATGGCGGCTCAAAACCATCAGTAACTGCAATTCCATGAAATCTGATACTTTCCTGGCCTCTAGGCACCACATGCAATGAACATGCATACACACAGGCAAAACACTCATGCATATAAATAAAAATAAATAAATCTTTACAAAAATTGTTGGAAATTCTCATTGTTCTCTTCAGGGAAATTCTCATTTTCTGAACTCTGGTTGTTAAAGTAGTATTGCATATTTAATTAATGTGACACTCTTACATGAGATCCCCTAATTAGCTTCTTTTTACTTTTGTTGCAGTACTGGAATCTAACCTAGGGTCTTGTAGATGCTGTATGTTATCACTGAGCTGAACATCCAGGCCCCTATTATATTTTAGAAATATTTCATTATATTAAACTGAAAAATGTTTTTGTTTTTAATGTCAGTCTGAACCAAAGGCAGCAGGAAGTAGCTAGAATAGTATTATATATTCCCTGCATTGGGAGCATGTTTTCCATAATATCAATATTAAAATTATTCTTTATTCTTTGAGAAAATATAGAGATCATATTCACTCTACTCTAGCAGAGTAGAATTCTTCCAGGGTCCTATGACACAACTTCCTTCCAATTTCACATATTGATTTTAAAAATAATAATGTACTGAGTTCGATTAGTACCATCATTTTCTTTTTTTTTTTTTTTTGGTTTTTCGAGACAGGGTTTCTCTGTGTAGCTTTGCGCCTTTCCTGGAGCTCACTTGGTAGCCCAGGCTGGCCTCGAACTCACAGAGATCCGCCTGGCTCTGCCTCCCGAGTGCTGGGATTAAAGGCATGCGCCACCAACGCCCGGCTAGTACCATCATTTTCATATGGGTCATTGCATTGAGTCATCCACAGGGTTATTGACAAACAAACAGTAGCCATCCAGCAAAGAAAAATGACTCTCTCCCTCAGTAATCATCAACTACCAATAGCTCCTCATCTAGGCTTGTGATCTCTGTGATCCTTCTTACTGCATTCTTGAATTTTTAAAAATTGTTTACTATTAGTATGTAAATATACCATTCCTTATTGAATTTTTCAAGTCATAATCAAATTTATCGAAGTATTATTTATATAACATCAGTGCACAATTTTATAGGCACAGTTTGATGAGTTTGGCAAATGCCTATCCATATAAACAGTGCTATAACCCAGATATTTCATAGCCTTGAATGTCTTCTATTACTCTTTTTTAATCAACCTCCTATACATGATCTGAGATATCCACAATTCTACTTCCTAACATTACAATCTATTTGTTTTGTTCTTGAATTGTCTAAATATAGAATCATAAAAAGTAGATTTTGTATTAATGTCTAATCGGCATGCAAAACGACATGTAGATTATTATACTTTGCTTCCATTCACCCCCTTTATGCTCTCTTGTTTCTTTTCCCCATCCCAATGGTACTGGTACATGGTCATACAAAAATGTTTTTTTTGTTTGTTTGTTTGTTTGTTTGTTTGTTTTTTCAAGACAGGGTTTCTCTGTGTAGCTTTGTGCCTTTCCTGGAACTCATTCTGTAGTCCAGGCTGGCCTCGAACTCACAGAGATCCACCTGCCTCTGCCTCCCGAGTGCTGGGATTATAGGCGTGCACCGCCGCCGCCGCCGCCGCCGCCACCACCACCACCACCACCCAGCCACAAAAATGTTTTATGTGTTCAAATGTGCATAGGAAGACATTTGGAATGATTTCCTGAGTGTCAGTTAAGAATGAGTCTACCTTGGATCGATGAACTTATGGTTTTAGCTCTGACAGATTGGAGAGCACTACACATATCATTATAAGACAAAGCAGGAGATAGTGAATATCAATGATTTTTTTTTATTGTTGGAGAAATGAGATCACAAAATAAAGTTACCCCAAAATGAAGAACTGTAGCTGCATAAAAAGCCACAGAACTCAGATCTGCCTGCCTGGAAGAGACATTTCTAAAGTCAAAAAGATGAGATCCTCTCTAGCCCTTGCTTGGCAAAGGAGGACTAATCACTGCAAAATACATCAAGATCAATGGTTCTCAACCTTCCTTTTGCTGCAACCCTTTAATATAATTCCTCACGTTGTGGTGACCCTCAACCGTAAAATTATTTAATTACTAATTCATGGCTATGATTTTGGTACTGTTATGAATTATGATGTAAATAATTGTTATTTGGTTATTATTACATATTATTTACATATTATTACATATTATTTACAGGATATCTGATAGGTGACCCCCAATGGAGTCATAACCCACATGTTGCAATAACTTTGTTGGTCACAATAGCATTATACTAACCTCTCAACAACTTAAAGTGTGATACTTTATTCTCGTGTTCTTCAGCAATCTCTGTTGTGATATGGGCTGTCATACATTTTTTAAACTTTCTTCTTATTTATTCTTCGTGTCTTTCACATCATGTACCTTTATCTGATTCATTTCACCATCCCTTCATATCCACCCTCTGCCATTGCAACCTCCACTCTAAATAGAATAAAATGTAAGAGAAAAAAAGAAAAAGAAAAGGAAAAATCTTAGCATGGAAGCTGTAAGTGTGACGCAGTGAGTCACAAAGTAAACACTTTGTCCATATATCTTTACTTGAAAGTATTAATTGCAAAGAGTTGTTGGCCTGGTTCGAGGCCTCTGGTTTCTGCTATGCCATGGATGCCAGGTTCTTACTGGGACTCTTCTTGGATATTCTGTTGTTGCTGTGTGTTATGGCGATCCTGCAGCATCCAGGTATGGGCCGTTGTAGGGTTGGTCAGCCCATCAGCTTTCCTCAGTCCTCACCACCAGGGTGAGCGCTTCAGCCTTGTCCCAGCTAACTCTCCCCTTGCAGCAATGAGAAAAGGGCAGGGCCATTTCCTCTGCTTTCACTCTCTCAGGGTTAGTTCTCCCACACCTGGACCATCAGGTCAAGCTCTGCTGTGTTATCCTGGCAAGGTGCAGGGGCCACACTCTGGAATGCTGCAGCTGATAAGGGGCAGGGACAGCTTTTCTACTCTCATGACCTCAGAGCCACCTCTCCCACCTGCCACAGGCAGTGATGGGCATGTGGGGAGAGGGCATCTCTCCTCTACTTACACCTCCATATGGCATGTGAGGGCCAGGGCCAGATCTCACATTCTCCAGCTAGTTCACCCATACCTTTTTCGGTAGGGTCATGTCTGCTGTGCTGCCCAGTCCACTTGCAGGGCCCACTTTCCCAAGGGCTGCAGCTGGTAGAGGGGAGGATCAGTTCCCTAGCCAGCTGGAGGTGGGGGGGAGGAGGAGGGAGGACATCTTTCCTTTACTCTCACCAACACATCAGAGATGAGGGAGGCAGGTATTACCAGCTTTGCCCCTCTCATGTCCTCAGGGCTGGCTTACCAATCGCCCTGTCTACAGGGTCAGTTCTGTGCTGCCAAACTCCCTGTGATCTACAGGGTCAACACAGACCGTGTGCAGCCCAGACAGGGCACAAGGCCTGTTCTCTCCAGTGCTGCAGATGGTAAGGGGTTGGACTGTCGTTCTCATACTTGAATCTTTGAAGGTATGTCCTACATCTGGCTTACGATTGTCTTTTAGTTTTGGACATGCAATTTGAAGGCCTAAGATTTGTTGCTGTTAGTCATAGCTTCTTAAATGTGTTTGTCCATTATTAGTTTTGGAAAATTTCTAGACTTTGTTACTTGAGATACTTTGTTACTTTGTGTAGACATTTGTTTTGAATTTTTATTCTTAATTAAGTCTGTGGCAGGTTGAATTATGTCTCCAAATTATATATGTTGAATGCTAATATCCAGTGTCTCATAATGTAACCTATTTGGTCATAGAGTCTTCACAGCAGGTATATGAATTAAATGTAGTCATCTGAGAAGTGTCCTCATAAAAGGGAAAAATCTAAACACATAAAAACACTGAAGGAAGACAATATGAATACACAGTGTAGAAGTTTGAATTAGAATGTACCAAGAGGCTCAAATATTTGAACAATTATCCCCAGTTAATGGTGCTGTTTGGGAAGGTTTAGTAGGTGTAGCCTTGCTATATGAATGTGTCATTGGGGTATCCTTTGAGTGTATATATTCTTGTCCCACATCTAGTTTATGCTCTTGATTATTCTTGTGCTTAAAGATGTGAGTTATTAGTTTTCTGCTTCTTGAGCCATGCCTGCCTTTTGCTATTATACCTATCTGCCACAGGTGATTCATCCCTCTGGAACTATAAACCCAAATAAATTTGTTCTTCTATAAATTGCTTCCGGTCATGGTGTTACATCACAGCAACAGAGAAGTAACCAATACACATATGGAAAAATGGAAATTTTTAAGTCAACAAAAAGAAAAGTGGATCTTTCTTGACCATCAACATGTAGTTTACTGTCAAAGCTTTTCAGCTTCCTGTATTGTAAGACTGCTCCATCATTTAATGTGACTATGTAACCCTGGTAAAAAAAAATATTTAATTATGCAAAATGAAACTAAATCTGCTGGGACATAGGTGTGTAAAATCCTCCTGCATGTCTGATCTCACCCTTTGCTTTGAAAGGCAGTGGAAGACCTGGACCTAGGCTGATGAGTAGATTAAAATGTCACCAGGTGCCTCCCCATTTCAAATGTAACTCATGTTCATGAAGAAGTTTTATAAATACCTGTAAAGGTTATTTGTCAGGCAATTGCCAGTTGTCAGTCATCTCTCAATTACTCATCTATGAATTATTCAGAGCTGTTTTAATCTCAGACTGATTTCTTTTTGCCTCCAAGCATGCATTTGATTTCACTCTCTCTTCCAGAACTGAATACCTGCTTAGGGAATGCACACTAATTTTAATATTAGCTCAAATAAACACTTAAAAAGCTAGATCTGTTTCTAAGAGAAATTAATGCATTTCCAAAGATAAACACACCATCTCTGCATTATCAGCTGCTTTGGATTATTTAATACCATGGTTCATTTCCTTTATAGCCCAGAGGACAATAATCCCTGTGCTTATACTGCTTATCACTTTAGGTTATAGGTTCTTAATCATCTGTAAGGTGATTTTCATTGGATTTTCTGAAGTGCTGAGGGTAGCGTTATAATACCTGCCAGGAAGGATGGAACACAAGACTGAGTTCTGAAACTACTTGGTTTATGCTTTCAACTGTTAATAATCCCTCCTGTTGATAACTGTCCATCCATCTCTGATTCACAAGTCAAATAAAAGGTGCTACATCATGGAACATATCTTCCATCTCCTCAGATGTCTCTGTCAGTCTATGGTTGGATAACTGGTTCAAGATAGATGACTGCGAGATCTTAAAGAATTTGTCATTAGTTCTCTGCTGATAAATCCATCTCATCAGGTACTTGAATCTTACTGTAGCAATTCACAGTTGGTGAGTGGCTAGGTTCTGGGGCTTATAAATTGGAATACAGAGTAGCATGCAAGTGAGAGAAAAACAAACATTTTATAAGAAGAGACTACTTGCCCAGCTTTTCCAGCATTAGTGTCTTTCACATACCCTTTTCCAATTCACTAGTAAGAATTCTGTTTCCTCACAAATACTGTCTGTTTGATAAAACTAATCATATTTCACACTTCATAACATCTTCTGAAACTAATATGAAAGTCATGTTATCTCTTCCTCTTCTTTCATAAATGAATATTCTGAGGTTCAGGGAAGTTAAACTATAGGTTAAAGTTCACAATAAATTGGAAGTAGGATAATTCACACAAATGTAATGGTTAATTTAGAGATAAGTAAATATTCACTATCTTTGAAAACCTCAGTGTCAGATCTTAATATCTGATATCCTTATAGTGTACAAAACAATTATCATTTCATGCATGGATACCTACTACAAAGTTTATGTTCTAGGCTCTGGAATCCAGCTTTGGTCAAGATAGATTTTAAAAAATGATATTTCCATGAAGATCCTACTATGAAACCCAAATCTTTCTCTCCATGTATTGAACCCTTCTGAACTATTTGGTACTATGGATAGACTTGTACAGACATGTCTCTTTTGCTGGGTCTTCCTAAGACAACTTTCATGAATATGCAACATGGCTAGTTACAGCCACAGGTACAGTTTGGTCGCTATGAAGTTCTAGGAAGCCAGATGGTACCCAGGAAAGACAAAGGCAGTGTAAGGCATCGTAGAGGCTATTTGCACAGTTTGTGCCTCATGGCTCAGTCTTGTCAAATATGTTGGCATATTGGGAAAGAAAGCTAGGGGAATTTTAACTCCTTGGAGAATAAAATGATTTTAAATATGTAGTAGGCTTCTCTACTATTTTTTTAAACTCCTTTCATGATACTATCACTAATTGCTCAGACCTCCTGGCATTAGTCAACTAACAGTTATACAGTTATACCCTAGAGTCTAGGTTTTTTTTTTTTTAACTTTAAAAGTTGTGTTTGAAAGCCTAACTATTTAACTTTACATTTACGTCTTGCATGATCTATATGCAGGTTATTTCACCTATGAGAAGAGAGATCTGGGACTGAAGAGTTTGGAGAGATCTTGGCTCAGAGCACATACTGCTGTTCCAGAGAACTGGAGTTTTGCTCCCTGCTTTCTGGGTAGCTCACTACTGCCTGTAACTCCTGCTTCAGAGGCTCCACTGCTCTCTCCTGCTTGCAACTGACAAATGGACACACATGACTAACATGTAGAAAAACCCACATGGATGAAGAGTAATTTTAAATTATTATTTTATGTGTATAGGTGATTTGTCTGCAGGTCTGAATGTGTTCTACGTGTTGAAGTGTCTATGGAGGTCAGAAGAGAGCATAAGATCCATTGGGGCTGGAGTTAGAAGTTGCCAGGTGATTGCTAGGACCCAGACCCAGGTCCACTGGAAGAACAGCCAGTGTTCTTAATCACTGAGCCACCACTCCATTCCTTAAAAATAAGTTTAGAAACCCAGTAAAAACAAACTATATGTTGTCTTACATACCAGCACCCCACCCAGCATAGTTCCTTGCCACTTATATTTTAAATCTAGTTCAGTGAAATAAAATTATACCCTTTATGTCTCTGAGCTGTGATGATCTATGCTTAGACATTAATCTGTAGTACCCTATTTTTTTTGTTAAGAGAGTACCTAGCTATATATCCCTATCCTGTCTGTTGACTTATGAAGATATATATATTAAAACACAAGTATTTCTGACAGGGTAGAACTAAAGCATACACAAACGCTCTTATTCTTCTTCCTTCCTGCTTTAGCTGTAGACCAGAGACACATCTTGTGTAAATTTCCTGTAATCATCTTTCTCCTTTTCCTTGGAGGTCATAGAAGTCTCTGAGAGACTCATTTTATCTCAGTGATGTTCAGTTATGAAGATCCAGGATAAATCAAGCCCCTATAATTCCTGCTGCATGGGGAATATCAATCTATACATCAAACCCATATTCCTCTTGTGATTTTGACAGTTGCTCCAAACCATTATGAATGTATGTAGACTATTGCAGTCCTTGAGTTGTATTTGTGGATGTCTTTTGTGTTATATGAAAAAAATTTACTACTACAAATAGTCATATTGTATTTTATGGATAACTAAGATGTTGCTGTCACCATAGTAATCAAAATTAAGTCAGAAGTAAAAGCAGTCATTTTAGCGTAGATGGCATAGGGCACAGTTAACTTTAAGTTCACAGTCTTCTTCACGTATGGCTTCTCTTGTATCATTAGTAGTTAAATGTCAGTCACTTTTTAACAGTGCTACATCTTTCTGGATCCCCAAATGCATATATATTCATGAAAATGTTTGATAACAGATTATTTCACACTATGTAAGTAGGTCTGATGATGGTTTTCTTACATTGAAGAACCTATACATACATGAAGAGCATTCAAAATATGCCTCAGAATACACGAGGCAGTATTGCTCCATCATTACAGTTACACACACACTATAGTCATTATGAGTCCCATCTCAGTTTCATGCTCTTGATTCACAAAATAATAGAAGTTGTGTTTTGTTGGAATAGACTCCATTTCCAAAGTTTTTTTTGTAAGTATGTCCTTATTTCAACAAATGATTTTGAAATTTAAAATTTTGCTCTTGCAGAGGACCTGGTTTCTGTTCCCAGCAACACATGGTTGTCCACACCCACTGTAACTGCAATTCCAAGACACTCTAACTCTCTTATAATCACTTTAGTTACAAAGCACAACAGTAGTACACAAGTATACATCAAGGCAAAACACTTTTACATAAAAGTTTGGATACACCTTTAAAAGACTTTAAAAAAGAAATCTAAACTTCTTAATCTCAAAATTTTATATACAAGGCACAATATTTCAGGTCTACATTTTTCAAAATGTATTTTAATGAATAATTATGCTATGTTAAATAATATAACATTTCTTTCATTTTTGCTAGTATTTACTAGTGCATATACATATACAAAAATTGTGTAGGGGGTTCCCAGAAGAACTAATTCTTATTATCTCATTTCTCACCTAAATTTCTCAGTATATAGAGAATCATAGTGAAAATAGGATGTCTCTTTTGAAAGACTTATGAGTTATTTTCAATTATGTATATATGTATGTGTTACTAAAACTCCTTCTCAGGAGGAGGCATAAACAACATCTATACTG
>CABHPR010140488.1:29091-56260 GCA_902168415.1 Peromyscus melanophrys | reverse complement strand
TTTTCTTTTTGCTAAAATTGGTAACTCTCTCAAAAGTGTGAAAGATACTTTCCAAAGATAAATGGGATCACTTAATTCAAAAGTTGATGGCCGGCTTACAGGGGTAAAGGTCAAAAATTCTATCACAATAACTCATTTTTCTGAGATTTTTAGTGTTATTATGTTTCTTTGATTATTGCTTCAGGAAAGAAAAAAGGAAAGTGTTAGTAGATTGGACTAACTCTTCTAAAAACTAACTTGAAAATCAGTAGTGAATATAAAGGAAGTAAAACAACGTTTCATTTAGGTTTTTGGTTTTAGTTTTGTTGGGGGTGTTTGTTTTATTTGGTTTGGTTCAGGAAAATGTCCTTATTTTGCATGTAAGTGTAATTAAGGGCTAGAGAAATGGTCCAGTCAGTAAAGTGACTGCCACCCACACCACCCAAGCAGGAAGACCTGTCCTCATCATCCACAAGAAAAACGCTGTTTTCACTTGGGAATGCAGTGATGATGTATGTCTTCAACTGCATGGAACAATAGCCCTGCTGATGTGGCTGAAACAACAGACATGCATTTTGATGGTTCTAGAGTTTGCACCCAGAAAGGCAGCCTTCATCAGTGTTCTTCTCTAGGCCTGCTAGCAGCTGCCATGCTATTGTGGTCATGTGACTTCTCCTTTACACAAGACAGGAAGTGTGAAGATGCTCTCTCATCAGTCTTATGGCTTTATCCAGTTCCATAACCTCCCAAAAGTTCCATGTCTCAATTCCACGACCTTGGGTGGGACAGGACATCAGCATATGAGTTTTGGAAGAAAATAACTATTCAATCTATAACAAGCACATTTGAAACCTTTAAAATGTACTGTTAATAAATGAGATCTATAGTATTTCCAGGCTTTTGTGTATACATATGGGTATGTGTGTGAAAGTTTGTGAGGGGGTATATGTTTGTATGTGCACTGCATGTGGAAGCCACAAGATGACCTCAGGTGTTGTGCCTAGGCACCCTGTCTGTCGTCTGTCTGTTTACTTTTTTTGTTTAACACAGAGTCTTTCTTTGGCATGGAGTTTACTGAATAGAATGAACTGGCTGGCTAAAAAACCCTAGGATCCTTCTGTCTTATGTCTCTACTGCTGGGATTCTAGCCACCACGCCCAGATCTTTCATATGAGTGTTGGAGATCCACATTCAGGTCCTCATATTTGAGCAGCAAGCACTTTACCCACTAAGCCATCTCCTCAGTCATCCAGGCTTTTATAGAGTCCTCAATAATAAACCATTCAGAGTCATGGAGCAACCAAGAGTTATTTGATTTCAAGGACATGAGTTCTATCGCTGTGTGAACATCATAGAGGCACTTCCTTCCACAAGTGAAACAGTGGACTTTAGAAGAAGTTGAAAGAATACCCTCCAAAAAACTTATAAAAGCAAAGCCTGGTAAACACTTCACACAGTAGGCTGTTTACTGTCCTTCTCAAGGGTGTCTGCTGCACAGCCCTGCATGTGTTGACTTCTGTGTGACTAGCAGCACAACTGGTCTGCCTACACCATCACCACCACACACCCAAGTGCAGAGCCATACTATACGTTAGGGTGTCACCAAGCAACCAGGGTTCTGCTTTGTTTTGTTGTTTATTTGCTTTGTTGTTGCACTTGTTTTGTGTGCTAAGGACCAGTCACATGGCTTCACACATGCCAGGCAAGAGCTCTGCAATGGAGCCACTCTCCCAGGTTTGCAGTAAAAATCCTTCAGACCCGTTATCATCTTTCGGAACAACTGTCTTAAATGCCATTTGCCACTCACTGAAAGATGGCTACACAGTGCACTGCTGTATTTGATTACGGGTCAAAAGCATTAGAGAAATTTGAAACACACAAATTAAACGTATTGCTCCAATGATAGATGCCCTCACATTCATTCATTCACAATGATGAGGAAAAACACAAAAGTAATCATATGGAATTCACTGGTGATTTTATAATGCATAACATTTTAAGTACAAAGGCTGTCACAATACCTATATGGAACCATTCTTCCCCACAGCCCCCACCAGGCCATCATCCAGCAGCTGTTGTTTGTGGGCTGTGTCTAAACTGAAATTGCTCTTGCTCCCACATGCATGAAATATGTCTGCAGTTTTGACTGGTCAGACAATGCTTTAGTACCTTCATTTGGAGCACGTAGAATTTAAAATAAAATCTATCAATAAGCAGAGCTATTTTCTCCATTCTCCATTAAAGAGTGGTTTAAGGCAGAATTTTGCATTTTGATGATAATTGTCTCATGCAATCTAAAATAATTTTTCACAGTCTTCCTTTTCAATCGATCCAATTTGCTTCCTAGAGAGCAAAGAAAATGAAAGCTTGTAGCTGCTCTGGGTGGGTGGGAAAGTTGGGTGGAATGGAAGTGTGCTGTGTCTATAATGATGGGAAGTTCTAGGATCTGGCCAGCACTACTAAAAGACACAGCTTCCTCCTCAGTCTGACCAAACCCAACTTAGATGGAGATTTAGAACTGAAAGTGAGTAGGCTTCTTCCATTCATGATACAAAAATATTCTGACTGAAGTCTGTAAATGTCTTGTCATTATTTAGTAGTAGCCCCACAGGTTACCTAAGATTAATGGAAACATAAAAGATGTGATTGAAGACTTAATCCCCAGCCCAAATTAAATCAATTTATTTACATTATCTGAAATAAGAATAATGAAAATCAAGTTTTCTCTCATATGTAGAATTGGGATTTAAGAAAGAAAAAGGGAAAGTAGAAGAGGGACTATCTGAGAAAGGGAGGTGGCCATCAGAAAGGATAGGAATAGCAAAAGAAGGGTGAGCGTAACTGAAGTATGTCTTACATATGTATATAGAAGCATATCATAGTCATCAACCTATTGTTGTATATAAATAATGTACACTAAGAGAAACACATTAAAAGACTAAATTAACTCAGTGTCCCTCTTGTCCACAGAAGGGTTTATTGGGTTTTACTTCCTTCCTGTGTACTTAGACCTTACAGACATGGCTAAGTACCACTGCCGCCTCTGCTACCCAGTTATAAAGCTGACAGTGGACCAACTGAGGAACTCGGCTAGATACTCCCTCTGATGGTTGTGAGTGCAGGCTCCAGCTCAACTCCCTGACTGCAGCTTGGTCTCTGCCCTGGGCTAAACCAACACATTTACACAAAGTCTGAGCCTTTTATACCTGCAGTAGCTGTTTAACAATTCTCTCTCTCTCTCTCTCTCCCTCCCTCCCTCTCTCTCCCCCTTTCTCTCCCTCTCTCTCCTTCTCTCTCTCCCTCTCTCTCTCCTCTCTCTCCCTCTCTCTCCTTCTCTCTCTCCCGCTCTCTCTCCCACCCTCACTCACTCATTCCCTCTCCCTCTCTCCCTCTATCCAAAATACCTTCAGATATACAAAATTCTACAGAGACATACCTAGTTCCTGTGACTCCCACAAACTACTAATCAATTGCTGATAATTTATGGACAACTTTATTTCATGACATAACCAAGTTTAACTAAGTCAATTTCCCTTAACAATATCTTCATGTTCAGAAGGAGATTGCTGAGACGTTGATTCCTCAGGATGCTATCTACCTCCTGCTATGTAGTCTTAATGGAGTCTGACCTCTACACCAGGGGTTAATGTACATTTAACCCTTATTGAACTTGTGTAGATTGGGTGTTGCCCATTTTACATTTGAGGGGGGTTATAGTACATAAAGTTCACGCAGCTTTCAAGGGCCACATTACTTCTGTTATGAGTTAAAGATCAAGATGAATTAAGATGAAGCCCGAAGCCATTTGTTTCTGTTTACTAGTAACTGCATTCATTGTAGCTTCACGAGGCATAGATTGTAGATTATCTATGTGACATGTTCATATTCCTTCCTTCACTCACTCTGTGACTGAACACCAGGAATACAGGATTATCTTTCCAGCCAGGAATCTCCTGAAGACCAGACTAAACTAGAGAAAAGCATAGAGTACATCTTCAGAAATGGAGTGGAGGCATTTCCTGCTGTTCCTGTCACTGATGCTGACAGAGCTGGGACCCACGATGACTCCAGCTGTTATTGGCATACCTGTCATGTGTGTTTTACATCTTGCTCTTGAAATATTTGCAAGAGCTTTATTTTGCACCTTCCTGGCCCCACAGCCCTTGTGTCCCCCAGGAGCTGGTTACAGGTGCAGTGTGGTCCCACCTCTAATCACAGCATCAGAATCAGCATCTTAGCAGGTTGACCTGGGGATACACATGATACTGAATTTAGGAAGCACTAGTGAAAAATACCTTATGCTTCTGTTGTTTTCACTTTTAACCTGTGAAGTTATAAGCTTCTATATAAATACTATTTTGCCTGTTCTTTTCTTTTACTTTTTTATTTATTCGTCTCCCATGTATTACACCCTGACTGTAGTTTTTCCTCCTCCCCCTCCTCTCATTCAATTCCCTCACCTCCCTTGTCCCCCAAAACCACTCTTTCTCTGTTTCCCTTCAGAAAACAGCAGGCCTCCCAGGGATATCAACCAAACATGGCATATCAAGTTACAATAAGACTAGGCACATCCCTCATATTAAGACTGGACAAGGCAACCCAGTAGGAGGAAAAGGGTCCCAAAAGCAGGCAAAAGAGTCACAGACAGCCCCACTTCTATTTAGCATGAATCTTAAAAGTTCTTATTAATGAAAATAAAACCTAAAGCCAGTTATTGTGGTGAATGCTGGAAGATCAGAGAAGCAGAACAAGCCACAGCTACCTCACCTCACCAGTTCCTCAGCTGATCCTGTTTCCTCAGACTGGAAGCCTGTGTGTCTTCATCCGAATGGGTGTCAACTGAACTGTGCTGCTCAAAAGCCTAAAAGCTTAACCAGCCAAAAGCTTCTAGTTTCTGGTCTTCACGCCTTATATATCTTTCTGCTTTCTGCCATCACTCCCTGGGATTAAAGGCTCACATTTTGGGATTAAAGGCATGAGTCACCATGCCTGGCTGTATCCTTGAACACACAGAGATCCAGATGGATTTCTGCCTCTTGAATGCTAGGATTAAAGGCATGTGCTACCACTGCCTAACCTCTGTGTTTAATATTGTGGCTGTTCTGTCTCTGACCCCAGATAAGTTTATTAGTGTGCACAATATTTTGGGGGACACAATACCACCACATTTCCCCTTTTTTGTCTAAAATTTAAAAAAGCTTATAACTAATACAAGAAAAACTATATCCAATAAGTACATACAATATGTACAGTCAAGAATTACATTAACGATGTCTAGTCCATTAACATTTGACAGATTCAGATAAAAACTCCATTATATATACTAACAATGTCCAGTCCAGTAACATTTGATAAACTCAGACAAAAAAATTTTCATTACTTATCCTATATAAAACAAGTAGTCCTTTTTAAAAGTAGATTCAAAAATTGACCTTTTATCTTATCATATTCATATTCTCTCTTTTTCCTTTTCATAAAAGTTTCAATAATCTTCCCCTTTTCTTTTTAGTATAGATTCAATGATCTACCCATTTATCCTATTATTTATCTTTTTTCTCAGAGTAGATTCGATGATCTACCTCATATCTATATTCTCTTTTTTCTTTTTCTTTCTTCTTTTTTTCAAACAAAAACTCTGAATCTAATCTCCTTGTTCAGTTTTTCCTGACCATTAACAATTAACAACTTGTAACCAACCATTGTAAACAACGACAATATCCAAAACTCATTAAACGACCAAAAACTACCCACCCCACTTCTTGCGAATGTGGACATCTTTTTCTTAAAATTACTTCCTGATTTCTAGGGGTGAAGACATCTGTAGGGGATCCTGAAAAGAAAATTTTTGGGTTAATTGTCAAGTCCTGTATCATTTGTCCAGTCGCTGCATAATGAGAAAGTGCAGGGCTTGTTTCAAGTCCTTGTTCAAGTAGTCTGTCAGGCTGGATCATCTTAGCTAGCCATCTCAAAATTGTCCTAAGCAGTTTGTAGTCCAAAGTCAATCGTTCCATGGTGTTAATCAGCTTAGGCTTTACCATAGATCATGTGGAATCATCGCTGTGGGATCCTGTCATCTTTTTGAGGATTTCAAAGTCACTGTTAGGCGTGGTCATGGTTCCCTGCAGACATTTTTTTTGTGCCTCCTCTGTGGTTTGGAGCAATCACAGTCTGATAAATGTCTGTCTCTCAGAACCATGAACATTCTTCCCTAGAAGAGAAAATCTTCACCGCAATTTCTCCCCACCATTTGTCTTGCCAAACTTTTCCAAACTGACCTTTGCCAATGTTTTCTTGTAATACGATGGTCCTGGCAATTCTTATCTGAACAATCAGCACTAAACCCTTTGTCCCAGGTAGCAGCATCATTGCAGTCACCAACACAATGAGAAGAAGCCAGCAACTTGGAGCAGTAGCTACTGCCTCCATGGTTCCACCACCACCATTTATGGCTGGGCCGAAGCTTCTTCTTAGCAAGCCTCCTAGGCTGGCCTCAAACTCGGGATCCTCCTGCCTCTGCCTCCTTCAGTAAATCCAACCAGTGTACTTCACCACAGCTGGCTGAGGGTAGCTCAGGTCTGAGCAGGGGCCCCAAAGGTCACAGGCAAGCAGCTTTTTCATGAATTCATACCACAAACGTTGGGCGCCAGATGTAGCTAGAGTTTTCCAGTCCTGCCTGGCCCACGGTCAGGACAAATCTCTCTGCCAGTCCCACAGCTGCTTAGACCCAACCTAGTAAACACAGAGAGACTTATATTGCTTACAAACTGTATGACCACAGCAGGCTTCTTGCTATCTAGTTCTTATATCTTAAATTAACCCATTTCTATTAATCTATAAGTTGCTATGTGGCTAGTGCCTTACCAGTACCTTACATCTCACTTTTCATGGCTGTGGCTGGCAGCACCTCTCTGCCTCAGCCTTCCACTTCCCAGAATTCTCTTCTCTGCTTGTCCCGCCTATACTTCCTGCCTGGCTACTGGCCAATCAGCATTTTATTTATACAGAGTGATATCCACAGTACGTCTACAGTTAGGAGTCCCACAGAAACACCAAGATACACAACCATAACATATATGGAGAGGACCGAGGTCAGACTCCTACTGGCTCCCTGGTTGTTGGTCCAATCTCTGTGAGCCCCCATGTTCCCTTCTTAGTTGATTCTGTGGGCCATTTTCTCATGGTGTCCTTGACCCCTCTGTTTCCTACATTCCTTCCTCCCCGTCTTCTGCAGGATTCCCTGAGCTCCACCTAATGTTTGGCTGTGAGTCTCTGCATCTTTTCCCACCATTTGCTGGATGAAGCTTCTCTGATGACAATTATGCTGAGCTTCACAGTCTACGAGTATAGCAGAGTATCAATAGGAATCATTTCATTCTTTTTTTTTTTTTTAAAGCTGATCATGTTTGGTTCTATTTGAGGTATCGAGGCTATCCAGACTCTGATTCCTGGACATCCAGGCAGTGTTAGACTTAGGCTCTCTCTTGTGGTATGAGTCTCAAGTTGGACCAGTCATTGGTTGGCCACTCCCACAAGTTCTGCAACCACCTTTACCCCAGCATATCTTGCAGGCAGGACAAATTGTGGATTTTGTAGCTGGGTTGGTGTCCCAGTCCCTCCACTGGAAGCCTTGCTTGGTTATGGAAGATAGCCAGTTCAGGTTTTATATCCTCCATTACTAAGACTATTAGCTAGGGTCACCCTCATAGGTGTTGGGAATTTCCATTGTCCTAGATTTCTACCTTGCCCCCAAAATGCCCCTCACTTCCAGTCATCTCTCTTAGTACACTCTCACTCCATGCCCCCCAACCTGATCCCTCCTGTTCCCATCCCCACCTGCCCCCAGTCAACCCATGAAATCTATTCTATTTCTCCTTCCTAGAGAGATCCATATGTCCCTTCTTACTTAGCCTCTCTGGGTCTGTGAATTGTAGCATGAGATTATCCTTTATTTTACAGCTAATTTCTGCTTATAAGTGAGTAGATACCATGTTTGGCTTTCTGGGTCTGGGTCACCTCACTCAGGATAATTTTTTTTCTAGTTCCATCCATTTGCCTGCAAATTTAATGGTATCATTTTTAACAGCTGAATAATACTCCATTGTGTAAATTGAAGTGTAAACACATTTTCTTTATCCATTCTTCAGTTGAGGGACATATAGATTGTTTCCAAATTCTGGCTATTATAAAGAAAATGCCTATGAACATAGTTGAGCAAGTGTCTTTATGGTAGGATGGAGTATCCTTTGTATATATGCCCAAGAGTGGTATAGCTGGGACTTGAGGTAGACTGACTCCCAATTTTCTGAGGAACTACCATATTGATTTCCACAGTGACTGTACAAGTTTGCACTCCCACCAACAGTAGAGGAGTGTTCCCCTTGCTCCACATCCTCTCCAACATAAGCTGTCACTTGTGTTTTTGATCTTAGCCCTTCTGACAGGTATAAGATGGAATCTCAGAATCATTTTTATTTGTATTTCCCTGATGGCTAAGGATGATGGACATTTCTTTAAGTGTTTCTCAGCCATTTGAGATTCCTCTGTTGCGAATTCTCTGTTTAGATCTGTACTCCATTTTCAACTGTATTATTTCATTTGTTGATGTCTAGTTTCTTGAATTTTTTATATATTTTGGAGATCAGCCCTCTGTCAGATGTGGGGTTGGTGAAGATCTTTTCCCATTCTGTAGGCTGATGTTTTGGCCTATTGATGGTGTACTTTACCTTACAGAAACTTGACAATTTCTTGAGGTACCATTTATTAATTGTTGATCTTAGGCCTGCACTGTTGGTATTCTGTTCAGGAAGTTGTCTCCTGTATCAATGTGTTCAAGACTAATTCCCACTTTCTCGTCTCTTCTGTTATGTTCAGTGTATCTGGATTTATGTTGAGGCCTTTGATCCACTTAGACTTGAGTTTTGTGCAGGGTGATAGATATGGATCTATTTGCATTCTTCTACATGCTGATATCCAGTTATGCCAGCACCATTTGTTGAAGATGTTTTCTTTTTTTCCAATGTATAATTTTGGCTTCCTTGTCAAAAATCAGGTGTCCATAAGTGTGTGGATTTATGTCTGGGTCTTTGATTCCTTTCCATTTGTCCACCTGTCCATTTTAGTGCCAAAACCATATGGTTTTTATTACCATTGCTCTGTAGTGGAGCTTGAAATCAGGGATGGTGATTTCTCCAGAAGTTCTTTTATTATATGAGATTGTTTTATCTATCCTGGGTTTTTAGTTTCTCCATATGAAGTTGAATATTGTTCTTTCAAGGTTTGTAAAGAATTATGTTGGGATTTTAATGGGGATTTCACTGAATCTGTAGATTGCTTTTGGTAAGATGGCCATTTTTACTTTGTCAATGCTACTGATCTATGAGCTTGGAAGATCTTTCCATCTTCTGATATCTTCTCCAGTTTCTTTCTTCAAAGACTTGAAGTTCTTGTCATACAGGTCTTTCACTTGCTTGGTTAAAGTTATACCAAAATATTTTATATTATTTGAGGCTATTGTGAAGGGTGTTGATTCACTGATTTCTTTCTCAGCCCATTTATCATTTGTATGTAGGAGGGCTACTGATTTTTTTCTTTAGTTAATCTTATATCCAACCACTTCACTGAAAGAGTTTATCAGCTGTAGTAGTTCCCTGGTAGAATTTGAGGGGTCCTTTATGTATGCTATCATACCATCTAAGAATAGAGATTCTTTGACTTCTTCCTTTCCAATTTGTATCCCCTTGATCTCCTTTAATTTCTTATTGCTCTAGTTATAATTTCAAGTACTATGTTGGGTAGATATGGAGGGAGTGGACAGCCTTGTCTTGTCCCTGATTTTAGTGGAACTGCTTTGAGTTTCTCTCTATTTAATTTTAAGTTAGCTATAGGCTTGCTGTAAATTGCCTTTATTATGTTTAGGTATGTTCCTTATATCCCTGATCTCTCAAAGACTTTTATCATGAATGGGTGTTGGATTTTGTCACAAGCTTTTTCTGCATCTAGTGAGATGATCATGTACTTTTTTCTTTTAGTTTATATGGTGGATGGCATGGACATATTTTTGAATGTTGAAGCATCCCTGCATCTCTGGGATGAAGCTTACTTAATCATGGTGTATGATCCTTTTAATGTGTTCTAGGATTTGGTTTGCAAGTATTTATTGTTTTACATCAATGTTCATTAGGGAAATAAGTCTGCAATTCTCTTTCTTTGTTGAGTCTTTGTGTGGTTTGGGTATCAGGGTGACTGTGGTCTCATAAAATGAATTTGGCAATGTTCCTTCTGTTTCTATTTTGTGGAATAATTTGAGGAGTATTGGTATTAGCTCTTCTTTAAAGGCCTTATAGAATTCTGCGATAAAACTATCTGGCCCCGGGCTTTTTTTGATTGGGAGAATTTTAATGACTGTTTCTATTTCCTTAAGGGTTATAGGTCTATTTTAACTGTTTATCTGACTTTAATTCAACTTTGGTAAGTGGTATCCACCAAGAAAAATTGACCATTTCTTTTAGTTTTTTTTTTCCAATTTTGCAAAGTATAAGTTTTTGAAGTGTGACCTAATGATTCTTTGGATTTCCTCAGTGTCTGTTTCTATGTCCCCATTTTTGTTTCTGATTTTGTTAATTTGAATATTCTCTCTGTGTATTTTAATTAGTTTGAATAAGAGTTTGTCCATCTTGTTCATTTCTTCAAAGAACCAACTCTTTGTTTTATCAGTTCTTTGTACTGTTCTCTTTGTTTCTATTTTATTGATTTCAGCCCTCTGGTTATTTCCTGCCATCTACTTCTAGAGCTTTCAGGTGTGCTGTTAAGTTGCTAATATGAAATCACTCCAATTTCTTTATGAAGGCACTTAGTGCTATGAATTTTCCTCTTAGTACAGCTTTCATTGTGTCCTGTAAGTCTGGGTATGTTGTGCATTCATTTTCATTGAATTCTAGGAAATTTTAATTTCTTTCTTTACTACGGTCTTAACCCTGCAGTCATTCAGTAGAAAGTTTGTAGGCTTTCTGTTTTTGTTGAAATCCAGATTTAATCCACGGTGGTCTGATAGGATTATTTGAATTTTCTTTTATCGGTTGAGACTTGCTTTGTGACTGAATATGTGATCTATTTTGGAGAAAATTCCATGATGTACAAAGGCATGTTCTTTTCTGTTTGAGTGAAGTGTTCTGTAGATATCTGCTAGGTCCATTTGGTTCATAATGTCTGTTCACTTCATTATTTCTCTGTTCAGTTTTTGTCTAGATGACCTATCCATTAGTGATATTGGGGTTCTGAAGTCTCCCACTATTAATGTGTGAGATTTGATGTGTGATTTAAGCTTTAGCAATATTTCTTTTTTTCAAATATGGGTGCCATTGCATTTACAGCATAGATGTTAAAAATTGAGACATCATCTTGGTGTATTTTTCCTTTTATGAGTAGGAAGTATCCTTCATCCCATTCTTTTGATTAATTTTGGTTGGAAGTCTATTTTGTTAGATATTAAAATAGCTACTGCAGCTTGCTTCTTGGGTTCATTTGCTTATAAAATCTTTTTTCAGTCCTTTACTCTGAAATAATGTCTATCTTTGATGTTGAGATGTGTTTCTTGTATGGAGCAGAAGGATGAATCTTGTTTTTATATCCATTTTGTTAGGCTGCCTTTTTATTGGGAAATTAAGTCAGTTGATATTGAGAAATACTAATGACCAATGATTGTTAATTCCTGTTATTTCGTTGGCAGTAGTGTGTGTGTGTGTGTGTGTGTGTGTGTGTGTGTGTGTGTTTCCCTTCCTTTGGTTTTATTGGTGTAAGACTACTTATTTCCTGTGTTTTTATGGATGTAGTTAACCTCCTTGGGTTAGAATTTTCCTTGTAGTACCTTCTGTAGGGATGGATTTGTGGATAAATATTGCTTAAATTTGACTTTGTCATGGAATATCTTGTTTTCTCCTTCTATGGTAATTGAAAGTTTTGCAGAACATATTAGTCTTGCCTGGCATTTGTGGTCTCTTAAAGTCTCTAAGACATCTGTCTAGGCCTTTCTGGCTTTTAGCGTCTCCATTGAGAAGTCAAGTATAATTCTAATAGGTCTACCTTTATATGTTACTTAGCCTTTTTCCTTTGTAGCTTTTAATATTCTTTCACTGTTCTATATGTTTAGTGTTTTGATCCAATCTATTTGGTATTCTAGAAGCTTCTTGTATCTTTATAGGCATGTCCTTCTTAAGGTTATGAAAATTTTCTTCAATGATTTTGTTAAAAATATTTTCTGAAGCCGTGTGGTGGTGGTGCACACTTTTAATCCCAGCACTCGAGAGGCAGAGGCAGACAGATCTCTGTGAGTTCGAGGCCAGCCTGGTCTACAGAATGAGATCCAGGACAGGATCCAAAGCTACATAGAAAAACTCTGTCTCAAAAAACCAAAAAAAAAATTTCTGAGCTTTTGGACAAGATTCTTCTCCTCCTTCTATTTCTAGGCTTCTTAGATTTGGTCTTTCCAAAGTGCCCGAGATTTGCTGGATGTTTGGGGTCAGGAATTTTTTAGATTTAACATTTTCTTTGACTGATGTACCAGTTTCTTTTATCATATATTCTATGCTTGAGATTCTCTCTTCTACCTCTTATAGTTGGTTGGTGATGCTTGCATCTATAGTTCCTATTTGCTTACCTAGATTTTTCATCTCTAGGGTTCCCTCAGTTTGTGTTTTCTTTATTGTTCTATTCCCATTTTCAGGTTTTGAACAGTTTTATTCATTTCCTTCTCCTGTTTGTTTACTTTTTCTTGGCTTTCTTAGTTTTCTTTAAGGGATTTATTCATTTCTTCCCATTGTTTGTTTGTGTTTTCCTGAATTTTTAAGGGATTTATTCATTTTCTCTTTAAGGACCTCTTTCATCATCATCAAGTTGGTTTTAAGTTCATTTTCTTATGCTTCAGCTATGTTGGAATATTCAGTTCTTGCTGTTGTAGGACAGCTGGGCTCTGGTGGGGCTATGTTGCCTTGGATGTTGTTGATTGTGTTCTTACACTGACATCTAGGCATCTGGATTTGGGATGAATATAGGTCTAGGTGCTGATTTTTGAGTTTGTCTTTATTGAATGGGTATTTTGTTCCTTGGTCTCTCTTTCCTCTTTGGTCTTCTGATTTTTGTGGTCTGTATTTCTGGCAGCCAGTGTGATGCACCTGATCAGCAGGTATCTGCCTATGTAGGGGCTGGGGCATGGCAGTGGGAGTAGGTGGGAAGGAGTGTCAGTGGCTTAGGATTTTCAGCTCTGAACTGAATGTGTGGGAGGGTTCTGAGGGCAGGTGGGCCTCTTATCTGTTCTCTATTTTGTCCGTTCTTTATACTTCATTTTATTAATATCAGTGGTGACCTAATAAAATATTGTAACTGATTTTATACAAGAGGCCGTATTAAAACACCTTTAGTGATTTTAACCAGACAATCACTAATAAAACAAGATGCCTTTATATGTTATGGGTTTAAAACTTGGAAATTTCAGAGATCATTGAAAAATAAGTATTTGTCCTCACCAGCTCTACTTCATAACCCAAAGATCCCAAATAACTGCCAGGCTCTTAATTCATTCTGTTCATTGCATGGGGTAAAGAATGTTATCTTTTTAATAAAGAAAGACTTCAGTTGCATGATAGCATGGCCCTGTATAGGGGGAAAAGTGATTTTGCTACTGTATTCTGTCTGAACACACAACGCAGAACAGGAATGTTGACTGGAATGTGTGGTCTCTTGCCACACCAAATAGTTTTTAAATTGTTAGAAGACCCAGATTGTGGTGCTACAGCTTAACTCAATTCAGAGCCATATATCTTTAGTTAGAATCATAAGACACAGATAAGGGCTCAGTCCCACAAGACTGCCCTCCCACTAGTGATCGATCACAAACCCTGACTAATGACTCATGAACAGGGAGCTCTTGGAATTCACTCCTTGTGCCAGTGTTTTTACTGTTGTCATGCTTCTTTGTTTGTTTGTTATTTTTTGTTTTGTTTTGGGGGTTTTGTTTGGTTTTGGTTTTGCTTTTTTGGTTGTTGTTTTTTTTTAATGCCTCAGAGAAATTGGGAAAGGGTTGTAAGTTATATTGCAAGGGCACAGATGAACAGTCACATGAGAAGGCTTGCAAGGAAAGATATTTTTAAAGGGACACAGAACCCCAGTGCCTCTCTGCCACACCTCCTTCCAATAGCTTCATACAGTCAGCAGTTGGAAGCTCTGTGAACCTATCCTTTTGGGGTTTTATTGAGACTTTATTTTGTAAACATGATTGATTATGTCATTGTCCTTTGGTGCACAGCTCAACTTCAGCCTTTCTCCCCTTCTCAGAGGTCAGAGGTGGCAGGACATTCTAACCCTAAAATCACATGATTACCTTCCCCCTCTTCTGAAGCTATGCAAGAATCCTCAGTCATAAGTTTTCTTATTAGTATCCAAAAAGACATTTTGGCTTTGGCCACACAAAGAGTTTTAGGAGCTCTGTGCCAGGAGTTGATTGACTATCCGAATATCAAATACGTATTTCTCAGCATAAATCACATTATAACTGGGGCCATAAAAGTGATGATGCATTTTGACACTGTGCATGACTTTTCAACAAAAACTCTTTTTTTAGGTCTGTTGTGAAATTAAATACTAAGCAAATGGAAAATAGTAAGTCTAATATGTACTTAGTACATTATGCATTAAGAACATTGAGAATTAAAGGAAGATTTTGACCAATGGGTTTGATACACATGAGACAACATCTTTTCTTTGCCTCAGTGGATTACTGTCTTTCTAAAGAAGTTTGGATCCATTTCCAAAACTTAATTTTTTGTGGTCTCATTGTCATGACATATCTCTGAGAGTACCTCGCAGATAAAGTCCCTTACCAGCATCACGTCTTCTGGATCTCTTCTATGATGTGTGTTACTTTGCCCTCATGAAGAACCTCTAACAGCCCATCTAAGGTTCTCTAATGGTGTCAACAGTCCTGGGTCAATTATTTCTCCTATAGCTCTACTTGTGTGCTATTCCAATGTTTCAGAGTTATTTCTACCATACACCAGAAGTTTCTGTTGTACTACACTCATATTGGGAATGTATATCATGCACATGTCACTACATGTGGGGTAGTGCAAGCCCATATGCTCATACGAAGACCAGGTCAGCTCTGAGTGTCCTTCTTCAGAAGCTGTGCACCATGTTTTTGGAAGCAGGGCCCTTAACTATCTATAGCTCACCAACTAGGCTAGATTGGTTGGCCATCGAACTTGAGGGGCCTCCTGTTTCTGCACCACCAGTGCCAGGATTACCAGTACGCCCCATAATTCCTACCGTTAGATGTGGGTGCCAGGAGTTTAACCCAAACCCTCATGCTTGGATGACAAGCAGTTTTCAAACTGAGCCGTCTTCACAGCACAATAGCTTTAAACAAAAACCCTCAAATCGATGGGTGCCTTACTGCCACTCAGCACTGACCTCTGAACATGTATATGAAAGAAAGAAATGAGGATCTCAGTTTACTCTTTAAATTGTTTAACATTGCCTTTAAGTCAGCTAAAAAAAAAAACTATAACTCTGTGACTATTTTCTGAGAATATGGCCCTAGTTCCTTGACAGAAACCTTTGGTTCTTGTAAGGCTCATATACCTGTAGGGTCGGGGGCCGTGATGACACTGAACAGAAAGACACCAGTGTGGTGGTATTGTGTTCCAAAATATTGTGTACCTTAATAAACTTATCTGGGGTCAGAGACGGAATAGCCACAATATGAAACAGAGGTTAGGCAGTGGTAGCACACGCCTTTAATCCTAGCATTCCAGAGGCAGAAATTCATGTGTTCAAGGATACACCCAAGCATGGTGACCCACGCCTTTAATCCCAGAAAGCCAGCCTTCAATCCCAGGGAGTGGTGGTGGAAAGCAGAAAGGTATATAAGGCGTGAGGACCAGAAACTAGAGGCATTTGCCCTGGAGAGGCATTTGGCCTGGTTAAGCTTTCAGGCTTCTAGCAGCAGTTCAGCTGAGACCCATTCTGGATGAGGGCTCAGGGCATCCAGTCTGAGGAAACAAGACCAGCTGAGGATTCAGCGAGGTGAGATAGCTGTGGCTTATTCTGTCTCTCTGACCTTCCAGTGTTCACCCCAATAACTGGCCTCAGGTTTGATTTTATTAATAAGACTCTCTAAGATTCATGCTACACACCAGCTATCTTCTGAACTCTGGACTGGGCTTGGCTTCCAAACTATACTCAGACTATTAAACTCACTCTGCCATTCCTGCCATTAAGTCTTGGGGACCCACTCTCACTGCCTACCTTGTCTGTGACTTTTCATCCTCAGAGCACAATTTACTCATTTCTTTCCTAGTATGTCCCTTTGCCTGGGAGGTAAATGAAACAGCTTTGCCTTTGGGGCTGTGGTGATCTTTGGACTCTCACAATCATGCATCTAGTAAAGGACAGAGCTGGGACACAAATCTGACTGATTTCAGCTCTGTGCTTCATGTTCTTGCTGGCTAAGTGATTGAAGTAAGCCTCATTGAAGCTAGTGAGTCTTAGTGTGTAAAAGAGGAAGCCGATTCCTCAACCTTACTCCAACTAGTTCATCTTTCCCTCTACAATGATGGCCTCCTCACTCTTGGGAACTGTTCCTTATAGTGGTACATTCAATATCAGTGGCAGCTTCAGTATTGCTATCACTTACACTGGACCAGGCCATCTTTATCTCCAATCTGACAAAAAGTGATAGAATCATCTTGTTTCCTCATGATAATTTCATAGTACATTCCCACAATTCCTTTCTAAGGACAGGCTGATATGACTAAGTGTGCAGTGCTGCAGACCGGAACAAACTGAAGAGCTGTGCCCATTTGAAGACAATGCCTCTTATTCCATTTCAAATGCTGATCATGGAAAAGAAACAGCCCATTATTTCAATAGACACTGAAATCTAAGCCATTGTGTAAAACTTGGTGTATTTTATAATACTGTTTAATTCAAATGGCAAATACATCCATGTTGGACTTGTCCTGCCTGAGAGGTGGGATGATGGAGTCCAACAAGCTGTATTGTCATTGCTTCAGCCCCAGATTTCCTGCTTTGTGTGACTGGGAGAACATTCCTTAGCCTCTGCAAGCCTCAATTTCCTCATCTGCAAGATGAATTTTAAAGGTAGATATTGTATACAGTTGTTGTGGGGGGCTATTACTGAGGGTCTAATCTCTAAGGTGCTTAGTAAAATCTAGAGCAGTTTACCCCTCATTCTATCTTGTCCTCTGCCCCCCCCCCAATTACAGGTGCTCACTCCAAATCTCCTCCTGTCAATGACATCTAAGTTGTAAACAAACCATCTTTTGTGTCAGCTCAAGTGGTTCAGATAAATGACAAATGCAGCCATGCATGTGATGGCATTTGATCCATTTCACTGTACTTGCTAACTAGATTTACTTATATAGTATTGTACCATCCTAGTTTAATAATATTCGGTGAATTTGGACATGTGGCTTTTTCAAAACTTTTTCTTTATCATGTAACCTTTTAGACTATCTAAAACTACTGTGTTTTATCTTCTCAGCTTATCTTTATTAGAAGAATTTGACTGCAGCTGCAATGAGCTGGAATCCCTTCCTTCAACCATTGGCTACCTGCACAGCCTGCGAACCTTAGCAGTCGATGAGAATTTCCTCCCAGAGTTGCCCAGAGAAGTGAGAAGCAAGCTCATTTCTATCAATTAACTTTCAATGACTCTGTTTTGAAATGAAATCCTAACAGTGCAATCGCAGGGTGGATTTATAAGTTGAACTGTGAAAATATGTAGGCATTGCCCATTTATGTAGATATATACTAATTTCTTTGAGTGGTAAACTCCATACAATGCATTGACTAAATTTTGCATGTAAAGAATAGTAAAAATATGTTAATCAGTGCTAGGGGATGTGATTTCAAATCATTTATTTATTTTGCTTTTAAGAATAGCTATACACAGCACTTAAGATAATTGCATTTCCACTTCTGAAGTAAAAGAATGGGTTTTACTATAAATATGTCTGTGAGGCTTGATGTTTCTTATAACATTATTTTAGTTTCTGGATACATGAAGATGTAGCTGAAAGTTTTCCTGTGTCCTGCCTGGCCCGCAGTCAGGACAAATCTCTCTCACCCGTCAGTCCTGCAGCCACTTGGACTCAAATAAACACACACAGGCTAATATTATTTTTAAATTATAAATTAAAGCCATGGCATGTTTCTTGTTATCTAGTTTTTATATCTTAAATGAACCCATTTCTATAAATCTATACTTTGCCACGTGGTTTGTGGCTTACCAGTACTTTTACATCTTGCTTCTCATGGCCGTGGCTGGCAGCATCTCCTCTGCTCTGTCTTTCTCCTTCCTCTCAATCTGTGGATTTTCCACCTGCCTCTAAGCTGCCTTGCCATAGGCAAAATGGCTTTATTTATCAACCAATCAGAGCAACATTTTTTCACAGCATACAGAACGACATTCCCCCATGATGAAGATATTATTTTAATTTTATCTCTAAACTGGATTTTATTTATTAATGTCCAGAAAAAATGTAAAGTGTATTTTCAATCTAAAGCTTTCTACTAAAAATTTCCACAATAATAGAATAATAATAAATATACCGTTATTTTAGAGTCAAAAATTAGTAAAAATGGCAAGTAGCATGTAATGTGACATAAATCAGGTTTGCTTAAGGAACTGTCAAAAGTACTGCTGAGGCCAGGCAGTGGTGGTGCATGCCTTTAATCCTAGCACTCAGGAGGCAGAGGCAAGCAGATCTCTGTGAGTTCCAGGCCAGCCTGGTATACAGAGTGAGTTCTAGGACAGCCAGAACTGTTTCACAGAGAAACCTTGTCTCGAAAAACCAAAACCAAAACAAACAAACAAAAAAAAAAACAGTACTGCTGAATATGTGTGCTGCCCTGTTTTAAGCACCGCTATATTGGTAATAATGTAGAAAGATAATATGATTTGTGAAAACAATAGTGCTACCAAGCATTTAAACATTTACATTATTTAAAAAATTATTCTTAATATTTGAAAGAATATGAAATATGTGCTACTGTCATATCTAAAAGCATACATCACTGTAAAGAGCAAGATTATAAAAGTGTAAGTCATAAATACACTGCACTACATGTGTTAAGAGACATTAAAATGGTAAAGGAATCTCTAGGGTAAGTTTGGTGGCACACTCCTACTACCTCAGTGCTCAGGAGGATCACCTCAAGTTTAAGGCCAGCGTGACTAGTATTGCGTCTTGGGTTAGCCTGGACTACAATGTGAGATACTGTCTCAAAGAAGGAGAACGAATCAGTGACCTAAATTGTTTTATACGCTAGAGAAACTAATATGCAAAAACCATATTTTGTGGTTCCTTTCCAAAGCATACTTATGTTTATTCTTCAAGAATGACAATAGGCAGCCCAACATTGTAAACCCGCTTCCTTTTGCCACCTACAGATTGGCAGCTGTAAGAATGTCACCGTTATGTCTCTACGCTCCAATAAGCTAGAATTTCTTCCTGAGGAAATTGGGCAGATGCAGAGGCTGCGGGTCTTAAATCTGAGTGATAACAGGTATGTAAATAATTTCATAAAAGTAAATTATGGAACCAGACATGGCTGTGCATACCTTTAATCCCAGAGGCCAGCCTGGTCTACATAGTGACAGGTAAGAATATCACTAACCAGCTCTGATACAAAGCCACCGGTTAGTCCATTGCAGCAAAGATGGATAATATTTAGTTACATTCAGAGTAAGAGGGAGCAGAAAAAAGAGAATGAGCCCTCTTCTTATGATGTGTTACATTGGTAGGTGCTAGAAACAAAAATGAAAGTACAATTTGTCTCCCCCCCCCCCGCCCCCGAATCTTTTCTATTAAAACAACAGTCCTCATAGGAATGGAAAGAGTAGATACTGGTGGCCAATGCTTCTGTCTTGACACAGTGGCTACAGAGCAGAGTGCATGAACCCTGTCACTGCAGTTTCTATCAGATGAATGACAGCATGAGTCACTCAGACCTTGCACTGGCGTCATCAGAGACCAGAGTTTAAGAAGTCATAAAGAATACTCACAAAAGTTTCCTAATAACACAAAAGTTTTCATTTGTTTTTCAGTTTCCTTTAGAAAAAGTAATGCCAATCTAAACAACAACAACAACAACAAAAAAACGCTGTCTTTGTAGTTAAGCAGTGTTCCCACATAAGAAAATAAAGTGCTTTATTAGAAGGTTTGGGGTTATTTTATTCATAAACCAAACTGGCAAAGTGGCAGCAATGCTTTGTGCGTTGAGACCCCGTCATGTCCTCCTCTGGTTCAGTGACAGACTGCCAGAAGAGGCAATGCCTTGACTGTCACCTCTGAGAAGGCCTTGGTGAGATCTTTAAATAAGTTCTTGTAAACTAGATGAGAAAGTGTGATCATGGAAACTCCACAGAGAGGTGGGCTTCTACTGACTTCAGTGAAATCACCATAGAAAGATGAATTCTAATAACACCACAGGGGAACATCATAGAATTCGTTATTTAAGTGAGGCTGAGTGCTTGTCAACCTGGTAAGAGGATCTTCTTGACAAGCTATAGAAGTCTCTCCTAAATACTCATTCCGAAAACATTCTGAATGATGATATGGAAAATAAGCTAACTAAACATCACAAATAACCCATAATAGAAGTTTTGATGTGTTGATGGTCCTTACTGAGCAAATCTAGCAGACTTCAGCATTTACCATGGGTCAGACACATTTATGGAAGCTGAGGAAATATATAAACAAGACCTCCCAGGCAAAGGGACATACTAGGAAAGAAATGAATAAATTGTGCTCTGAGGATGAAAAGTCACAGACAAGGTAGGCAGTGAAAGTGGGTCCCCAAGACTTAATGGCAGGAATGGTAGAGTGAGTTTAATAGTCTGAGTATAGTTTGGAAGCCAAGCCCAGTCCAGAGTTCAGAAGATAGCTGGTGTCTTTCTGTTCAGTGTCATCACGGCCCCCGACCCTACAGGTATATGAGCCTTACAAGAACCAAAGGTTTCTGTCAAGGACCTAAGGCCATATTCTCAGAAATGAGACGCACAAAGTCAAAAGTTTAAAATACCTCATCAGAGAAAAAGAATCATACACATCCTATAGTACAGTAACTACAACATAGCCAAATGAATATTGTCAGCTAATTAGTCCATCAGTGAATCAAGCTGGGGGAGGTAGACAATACATAGTGAAATCTAAGGCCAAAGCTAACATTGCCACAGAGAACGAGCTGCTTACAGGACGGTAAGTGAGAAGTGCTATCGTAAGTAGTGAACCATTGCAGTTTTGTGTTTAAAATAATCGACTGGCAGAGTCTGGCACTGTAGCTAGGAACAGTGACTGTTTTGCTCTGTCAGCGACAAGGTTATGCCTTAGCCAAGGCCCTGCTCATCCATCAGAGATCACTGGAGGAGTACAAAGCAACAAAGCCCCTGCTCTCCATCACATTCTTCTTTACGTACAGCACATTAGGACTGCATCAAGATGACTCCTCAGGGACATGGATTAGCATGACATGAATATTAGATGAGTTTCACTGACATGGCACTCAGTGTCAGCTTTTTATTTAACTGTATATAATACTAAAAACGCTAACGGACCCCGTAAATCTTACTTTATACTTTCTGTCATAAGTGAATTTAAACAGCTTGTATGGGTATGCCAAGAAAGAATTGTTATATAAGTCAGTACCTACTTTGTTTGTGTTCTTATTTATGTTTTACAGATATTAATTAGTTCATAAGATTTAGGTAGTCTCCCTAAGAACTCTACCATATACCCTTAACATTTACACTGGTGGTCAACCTCTTTTCATATTTACTAAAGTATTTGAAAGTACCTGATTACTTTTGGACATAAATTAAGTCCTTATTAATCATTATAACATTTTGCACTTTCTGTCTAAAAGTGCATTTGTCAGTTAGCTAATAAGATTCCAATATATAAAAGACTTACGGAAATTTTCATTACAAGTTATGTGTAGAATATATGTTCAGGGATAAGCCTGCTGAGGTTGTCATTGTGAGGCTCGGAGGGCTGCACAGGATGACTAGAATGTGCAGATCACACACTGGCTCAAAAACATCAAGAGCACTCTGAGGCAGGCATTCGTCAGTTTGGATTTCCAAAGGCAGAAGCCATATTTTTACTGAATGCTGCAGCTGAGGCCAAACTTCACATGTCTCCAAAATACTATTTTTAAAGATTCCTTCTTGATGTCTACTGTGCAATGTGCAAGAGATGAAAGAAGAAAACACAATTTATGGAAATTAGCATCACTTTGGAAACTATGAAGTGATTTAGATGTAAGACATCATGGTCCTTGCCCTTTTGGAAACTACAGTTTTATGAGGATATCAAATAATAAACAAATAACCACAAAAATAGTCACATATAAAAGCTGTGAAATATTCTGTGCAGGCAAGTGCAAGGCACTCTGAGACTAGACTGCATGAAGGAACTTAGGTGGGACCCAGGAAAACCTTTTATATAAGAAAATGGGATTTAAGCACTGAAGAACTGTGGGATTTAATAAAGTGAAGCATAGCAGGAAGAATATTCCAGAAGGTGCCAAGCTGAAGTTCCTCCTGGGTTGGTAGAGCATCATTGTGCATTCCAGCTATGAGAAAAAGAGAATCAATGCTGTGGTGTGAGAACAGCTTTAGGGGTTTTAAGATTTTATTTGTATTTTTTATTTATGTATGTGTGTGTGTATCAGTGGGAGCAGCCTTGGGGTACATATTGGGCTTTTAATAGTGTGTGTGTGTGTGTGTGTGTGTGTGTGTGTGTGTGTGTGTGTGTATGTCAAATGTGTGAAGATCTACTGAAGATGGAGTTAAAAGCAGTTGTGAGCTGCCTGGTGTGAGGGCTATGAACTGAACTCATGTCCTAGGAAGAGCAACAAGATCTCTTAACTGCCATCTCTCTAGTACTGGGGTGCACACTGTAGATCCTGACCATGGGTACTAGCAGGATTTTTATTTTATTTAAATACTACGGGAAGCATTCAAAAGATTAGAAAGATTTTTGTTGTTTTGGGCCTGGGAGAGGGCTCAACAGATAAAGGCACTTGCCTCCAATCTTGATGACCTGTTTGATCCCCAGGACCTACATGGTGGAAGGAGAGAAAAAACTCCCAGAATTGTCCTCTGACTTCCACATGCTCACATGCACAGCAACACTGCACAGACACACACACACACACACACACACACACGCACGCACGCGCACACACACACACACACACACACACACACACACGCACGCACGCGCACACACACACACACACACACACGCACACTAACAAATAAGAAGGGGAGATTTTCATTCTTTTAAGATTGTCTAGGCATTCAAGAGAAAGGATTGACTAGAGCAATGAGTCAACACAGCAGTATGTGTAAACGTCTTGAAGTGAGCTTTGCTATCTGTAGTCGTGCTATGAGACATCTCTTGTCTCTGCAGGTTGAAGAATTTACCGTTCTCATTCACCAAACTCAAAGAGCTTGCAGCATTGTGGCTTTCTGACAATCAGGTAAAAGACTTTTATGCTCTGAGTTATCATGTTCCTAAGATGAAGCGTAATTGAAACTTTAGGTTACTGAGTCCTAGTAGGTACATTTGACAACTATTATAAAATATAGATTCTTATGCTTGCATGAGGGTTTTTGCACAAAGGTTGTATCACACACTGTGTAGGTGAAACAGTGCCATGGTCTCCATGCTCGTCAAATACCTCTGTTCCATACCTACTTCATTGTCAGAGATCCATCACATAAATGATGATTTGTATGGCTTTTCAGCTCCTGGCAGTACACACATCCTTAGAGGACACACTTTAATTATAGCTCTGAAGGTAAAAACTGAAAAGCTGTTACCGCAATCCCCACAACGGGGAATTACAAGCTGCTATCTCCCTTTTTCCTCACTGTTTTTAATTATGATCAACTTAATTCTAAAACTTTATTCAAGATCTTTGCTGATATAGTGATAGCTACCTTCAGTATTTTTGTGGTTATCTTGATATTTTTATATACTCATGAAAATAATTATAATGGAATCAGGGGTTGCATGTTAATGAATAATTTTATTAACTGGAAAATAACAGGAAACAGATACACATGCTTTGCCTCAAAAGCTTATGTGGGTCATTTCAGCAGAATTTACTACTAATCATTTTTCTTGTGTTCCTAAATCTTTGAAACCCCTACCCCAAAATATGAATGGCCATATAAAAACAATGCACCTTCAGTTCAATATATCAATATTCCCTGAGCATCAAGTTTCTATTTCTAGTTATTTGAGTACTTTTATTACAAATTAAAAATGACTCCTACAAATTTAAAGTGCAAGCATAAGAGTGTTGGTGTTTCTTCAGGTAATCATGGCCCTTGCTTCCATCTGCTGGTAAAAAGTTGGATTGCCATTCAAGCTCCTATGGACACCTCCATAGCGCTGGCATGTCCTTACAGACGGTCATTTCCAGAGTCTGTGAATTCTGCTGTTGGGGTGGCAGCCTTACACTGTAAAAATTTCTTAGCATCACAACTATTATCCCGGTGGAAGAATATCCAGAAAAGTTACTGCACCATTTAACTTGAATTGTGGCAATGTTTCTAGACAGCTTCATGAAACCCTTGCTTCTTCCCTATTAATTAATGAGATTTACACTATTCTTATGAAAATAATACCTGAGTTCTAAAAGCCTTCAAAAATAGTATTTCTGATATCAAATTGGTGGTGGACAATAAAATACAGCAAAAGCATCAGATATGTACACAGATTTTATTCATATGTGGGCTGTGCCTTGCTCAGTGTGAGCAGTACAGGCACCACATGTCTGTCTAGACCACAACTTGTGAGAAGAAATGCATGTCCAGGACCACACCACTCACTCACTCTTGAAGTTGAACACACTCTTGCCTCCTCAAGATTAGAACTGAAGTGCATAGTTAAATAGGTTTTGGTAAGCTTTTTAAGAGTATACTAAAGAAGACCAAACATTACGAAAACCTTGAAATCTGGAAAGACCCTCAGCAATATTCATGGCATGTCATCTTATCCATTCATCTCTCAGAGGTCAGACTATTAGCTATTTCCTTATGTAAAATCTTGAATAATTTGTTTATCTAACTGGTGCTTGTTGCTTCCAGTCCAAGGCCCTTATCCCTCTACAAACAGAAGCCCACCCAGAAACCAAGCAAAGGGTACTGACCAACTACATGTTTCCCCAGCAACCCCGTGGTGATGAAGGTAGGTTGTCAGCAAATGCATTCTTTAATCTTTAATGGTGTTGTAGATAAAAATAATTTTTTAATTCTAATCTCTGTCCAGAAATCATGATTCACAGGCGGTAAAAGAAAACTCCATAGCACATCATGTGGGAGTTTGAGTCTCAGTGCTGTAATATTTTAAGTAAGATTCCAAAAGCAAGGCTCCTCCAGGAGATAGCTCAGTTTGCAAAGTGCTTGCCATGCAAACATGAGAACCTGAGTTCAGTCCCCAACATCAGTGTAAAAATCCCAGTATGGGGACACATAACCTGTAATCCCAGTGCTGGGGAGCAGAGACAGGGCCATGCCTTGTACTTGCTGTTCAGCCAGCCTAGCCTAATTGGTGAGCCTTAGTTCCAAGTGAGAGATCCTTTCTCAAAAATTAAGGTAGAGATCAAATGAAGAAGACACCTAACATTGATCTCTGGCCTTCAATTGCATGTGCACACACGTACCCAAACACACATGAACATACAGACGTAAACATTCACACACCCACCACCACCACCACCACCACCACCACCACCACCACCACCACCACCCCAAAGAGAAAAGTCTTCCTCCTTATAGCTTACATGAGACTAATGTAAACATTCTAGAGTGACTTCTTCTGTAAGGGTTAGACTCCAGGGTATGAGACCTGGTCATCAAATGCTGTACCCAGCAACTGGCAGCAAAAAAAGAGGATTCAGAGCTCAAGAAGGATTGGCCGGAGAGGGTCTTCTCTTGAGCTCTTATTACACAGCATATTTTAAAGATCAAGACAGTAATCTTGGACCACCACATGTGAGTTAGTCATAGGACTTGACCTACAATAATGATGTTTTCATCTTTACATTGAGATTCCCTAAGCAATGTCAGCAGCTATGATTAAAAAAACACTTTTTAAAAACCTAAACCTGTTACAATAAAGCTCCTAGCCTGTGGTTGATCACACTATTATACCGAAAAGGGTTGCCTTTTCCTGTTTAAAACAGCACTGGCTGACATGTGTTCTCTACTGCCATACAGAATCATGGTGGTTCTTATAACAACGAACCCACTCTAATGCAGCCACAGATAAACCCACCCTGTCTGAGATGGGCTTGAGAAATGAACCATTTGCTTATGTGTTCCTCATTTTCAAAAATAATAATAGATGGCTTTAGTCTTTTGACTTGCAGATGTAAATGAGTCACTGGGGAATATGTAAGGATACTTTTATTCAAATTTTGACTTGCAGAAATAGAAAAGGGGAAGATTGTTTTGAAATATAATTTTCACATATGAATAAATTGATCTTTTGGCTTTCAAAATAACATAAAGAAAAGATGAAAAGTAACCCAGATCCACAAGCCATCCCTGAACTCTAGTGTGTCACCTAAACCTATAAGACAAATTGCGCCGGGCGTTGGTGGCGCACGCCTTTAATCCCAGCACTTGGGAGGCAGAGGCAGGTGGATCTCTGTGAGTTCGAGGCCAGCCTGGTCTCCCAAGCGAGTTCCAGGAAAGGCGCAAAGCTACACAGAGAAACCCTGTCTCGAAAAACCAAAAAAAAAAAAAAAAAAAAAAAGACAAATTGCTAAACGGTCTTATTAATAAAAAACCTGGAGCCAGATATTGGGGTGAAAGCCAAGAGATCAGAGGAACAGAACAAGCCACAGCCACAAGTTCTTACCCTAGGAAATCCTCAGCCCAAGAGAGACCTACCTCCTGTATACTCACACCTCTATGCCTTTCTGTCCCTGCCCTCTCACTTCCTCTCTCCACCCAGCTACATCACTCCCTCTTTCACTTCCTGGCTCTAATGCAGCCACAGATAAACCCACCCTGTCTGAGATGGGCTTGAGAAATGAATTGAGAATGCTTATGTGTTCCTCATTTTCAAAAATAATAATAGATGGCTTTAGT
>CABHPR010140488.1:0-29081 GCA_902168415.1 Peromyscus melanophrys | reverse complement strand
TTGACTTGCAGAAATAGAAAAGGGGAAGATTGTTTTGAAATATAATTCTCACATATGAATAAATTGATCTTTTGGGTTTCACTTGCCCAGCTCTATCACTTCCTGTCTGTCTGTACAGACCTCCAGACCTCTATGGTTAACTAGTGCTGGGAATAAAGGTGTGTACCACCATGCTTGGCTCTGTTCCCAGTGTGGCCTTGAACTCACAGAGATCCGGATGGATCTCTGCCTCCTGAATACTAGGATTAAAGGACATGTGCCACCACTGCCTGACCTCTATGTTTACTATAGTGGCTGGCTTTATCCTCTGATCCTCAGATAAGCTTTATTGGGATGCACAAACAAAATATCACCACATAAACCCCTGGTCAGTTCCCCAGTGTGAGGTCAGCAGTCATGTGACCTGAGATGTGAAAGTGTTTACCTTTGCTTTTTTGAATTTTCTGTTTGGTTTTCTATTGAGGATAGAAAATTTGCTGTAATAATTGAAAAATAATTCTTGAACTTCAACCCAGTCAGCCAACTTCTGTTTGTTGAAAAAAAGATAATAAATGAATTTTAAGAATCCAGTAAGACAGAGAAATATGTGACAAAGGAAAACTCCTTGGAAAAGGAGTTACCTCAACTAAGCTCTTATTATTGAGTTTTTATGCAGCTTTCACTATTACTTTACAAAGCAAACTTTACCATTTGATACATTTTGATGTAAATTAGAGATTTATAAATCATATTCCCTGCTTATTGAGGCACATTTAAATGAATTGAAGCCATGGTGTTAAAACTGAAGTCTGTATGTGTTCTCTGTCTTAAAAATGAGGTTACTCCAGTCACGTACACCTCCCTCTTGCACACAAAGAACCAACAAGAACATCAGATTACTAGGCGATTTGCTGAAAAATCATTGCTGTGTAATATCTTGCTTGGTTTCAATGTGATGCAGGCTCTGTAGTCACCCCAACATGGGGTAGGACATGGGACCTGAGAGACCTGGGGCACATATGACAGCTCTGCCCACTTCTTCATAACAAAGATGATGTCAGTGTGTCTCCTCCACTGCTGTGAAGCTTAGAGACTGGAATGCTCCATCCAAGTCTCCAGCTGTTACTGTTAGCCCAGGGGAGCCCGTTCCTAGGCTAGGAAACTTCCTGACCCTCATGACTAACAGCAAAATGCACAAGCCATAAGAAACACTAAGAGGAATGTTCTGCATTCCACTTCCTGTCCTTCCTGCCCTCTCCTTACTTTTCCTCAATATCTTTTCCTGGCCCTTTTTAATGTATTTATTGTATTCATTGGTGGTGCTTGCTGTCTCTTTTCGCATAATATATTAAACTTTATTAAATACTTCATGTATAGAAAAGAAAAGAAAAGCATTAATACTTTGGACTCCATAGATTTCCAGTCAGACAGCGACAGCTTCAACCCCACCCTGTGGGAAGAGCAGAGACAACAGCGCATGACTGTTGCCTTTGAATTTGAGGATAAAAAAGAAGATGACGACAGTGCTGGGAAAGTTAAGGTGAACTTTTGGCCTTTGTTTCTCTTATTGTTCTGTCTGTCCATTGTTATTATTCAGACAGAGAAGGGATTCACTAAGTGACCTCTCTGGAAGGTCACAGTCATTTTCTATTCTCATGAAGATGCCCCAATCTAGAGGGCCGGTGTTTGGGCAGCATTGGTGTGATTCAGAATGAGACCAATGTCCCAGTTCTGACTGAGCAAGTCTGACTTGCACTCCCTTCCACAACCCCCAGTATAACAACATTCGAGAGATTCAAGCTGAAGTGGGGAGAAAGTCTAGGTGATGAACCTCACCTAAGTCTTCTTTCTTCTGTAACACTCTGCAATAATCCTTTTGGTCACTGGGCCAGGGCCCATGCAGACAGTACCAGCCAAAATACACATTTGTAGAAGACAAGCTGATTGGCATGCTCCAGTGGCATTGCATCCCTGAAATCTTCCACATGACTGGGGCATTTGAAAAGAACTTCTGTTTCTTTAAGTTTGAGTTTTAAAAGGTGGTGAGTGTCCAGCCACAAGTGGAGATCTTTAGGCAAAACAACTTCTTTATTTTAACTGTATTTTTAAGAAATCTTTTATTGTGACCAACCTGAATGAAGAAACAAGGTTAAATATTTAAACCTATATTGTTTCATTATTTAAATTTTCAAATATCAGAGTTGGATGAGATTTCATTAACACTTAATTTTTCATGTTATGTCATGATGGCACCTTGAATCTCTCGTTAATTTTTGTATTATTTGTGCAATTTTTCAAAAACATCGTGAATACTAACAGCTTTCACTTGTAGTGACTAATGATCTAAGTAACGATATATGCATCTTATTAATAAATCAAGATTATGTGATGTGTTCCCTGTCCCCACCTTACCACATTTTCTAAATGTTACTTCTTAAACCATTATTCATGATGACTGTGTCATTACAGAAAACTCAAAATGGAATTATAAATCCAAAATGACATACTTCCTTTAAAAATTTTTGGTTGAAGAAACATTTATGGATGATTGATTATTGCTGTCTTACGACCAAAGAGACATGTTTTAAAATTTGTGAATTCTTAGAAAATAAATATGCTAAATTTGATACAAACCTTTAAAACAATTCAGTTCCCCTCTTCAAGGATTTTGTGTTAAATCAAGATCCAATGGGCGATGCATCCTGTGTTGGACTCTTGATTCATTTTTATATTTCATTGAATTGTCAAAATAACTACATGCTTCCTCTTAAAAATACATAATCAAGGATCAAAAGAAAATACATTTAATATGTTCCATAGATGTGTTGATAAAATCATGAAATATAGAAATGGAAACAATAATTTAGAAACCCTGTTTGTGTGCTCTGTGATTAGTATGTCTATGCTCATAATGGGTTCCATATGCTTTAGAGTGGTTTGATTTTTCTATGCATTTATTTACATTCACTTTATTTGTATTTTGGTAAAACAATATGTTTTTCCAAAATATCAAAATACTTGGCTTTGACTAATTTGACTGTTTCGATGCCATTGGCTATCAGACAAATTAGAGGAGAAACACTCGTAAGTACATCATCATGGGAAGATGATGAATGGAACACCCTGGGATCTTACCAGCTCATGCTCTTCTGGTTCATTACATGTACATTAAAATTAGAGCCATTTTAATTTTAATTGACCTGAAATTTAAAAAGGAACCATGGGCCTATGCCATCAGCTTTCAATGGGACAAGAATATAAAGTCCTGCTTGGAGTGTGTACAGTGAGTGTGAATGCTGAATTGTGTGAGGAGGTTGCCACCCATAGCTTCATGTTATGCTGTTTTATTACATGGAGTTAAAATTCATTGTTTTAAATGCATTGCCCAGAATGAAAAAAAAAAAAAAAAAACTACCCAAAGGTAGAAAATGATCAAGCAAACGTGTTGCTGCAGTGCTCCTGTTTCTCCCAGAAAATGGAGATTCCTTCTCCCACAGGCTCTCTCCTGCCAAGCCCCCTGGGACAGGGGCCAGCGTGGGATTACTCTCCAACCTGCCAGGCTGTCTGGCGATTGCTGCACACCATGGGCCAGGTGTGATCAGCAGATCCAAGATATGCCCGTCCCCCAGAGTGACCCCCAGCTGGCATGGGGTTGTATAAGTGGCCTCCAGCAGGAGCGGAGCATGTGTGCTCCCTTGCCAGTGGCAGCACAGTCCACCACTCTTCCCTCTCTAAGTGGCAGACAGGTAGGCCTAGGTGTTTGGGGTAGGAGAAGCCCAGTAGAGGCTCCCTTGGAACAGTGCTTTACGGGGTATGTGCTGCATGATTAGGGGTGAGAACTGTTGATCGCACAGCAGCCTTCAGTTTGCCAGTGTCTGAATCCAATTTATCTTTATGATTATTGACACTGGCAAAGGGTGGGGAAGCCTGAGTCAGAGGGTGGGGGCATCAGTTGAAGGTGCCTTTTTGTGGGGTGTCTGGCATGGCTTTTAAGCTGGGGCTTTGCTTTTGTTTACTCTTCTTTGGTTCCTTCTTTTAACGTGTGGGGATACTGCCAGTTGTGCAGAATGCTGACCAGACTTTGGAAGTGATTGGAATTGTCCTGTGAATAAGCACGCTTCTCAGGGTCAGCTTGAGGGAGACTAGACAAACCTGACTTGAAAACACCAGAAGCTGAAATTGAGATTTGCTGGGAATGGACTCTGAGCAAACAGAGACTTCTGTTCAAAAGCAGCAACGTCCCTTAATTTGAAGATTTAAATTATATGAATTCCTGTAAGAGAAGATGGGGTTGGGAGTCATGGCAGAGAGGAATTCTCTTTCTCAGAGCTGGGTGTCTAAGAAGATAAATGATAGGAGGAAAAATATAAATGAACACTGTGTTTTTATAAACGTTGTCACCCACATGTAATGGACTAGATTCTCATTCTATGTCTTATATTCTTTCCACAATATAAGACAAGCTGAGAATGCACCTTTCTGACTAAAACTGCCCTGTTTCCTTTTTTTGTAAAATATCCCCATTAATCTATAGAATAATATGATATTTAATAATCACTGCAAAACTCTATTGTTTCTCTTACTGGAATTTACAATCAAATTCAAATTTAATGAATATGTAAAGTATATTATATTATATGTGCATATAATATAATATATGAGAAACAGTTCTGTCTGAATCCAAGACACCATTTCTGAATGCCCACACTATTATAAGTAATTCTTTCTTTACTGGACTTTCGGGGTCTCTAATGCCTTGAAGCTGCTATTTGCATTTATTGTGTTTTATTTAGCTATTAAGAGTCTTGTGATGCATTTTACTTCCCAGAATTAAAAAATTTTATTTTAGTAAAAGTCTTGTATTCTAATACAATGTAAGTGTGACATGAGCAAATACTTTATAGTGAGTGACAAATTTAACACTATTATTAGAATGAATTTTATAGATTTGCCCACCTCTGTGTGTCAAAAATTCACTTATGTTTTATGTCATATTAGGATGGGGAATGTTTCTAGCATAGGTGTTTACAAATAAGGAAACTGCTTTTAGATATAAATGTCACTGAACTAGTAATATAACTCTTTATGACCATGTTGGCCCACTTCTGAAATACTGAAGGCAGGAACTGAGAAGGAAGAATATCAATATGTCTGCACAGAGCTTAAAATGGAATTGGGTTATAAAACACAGTTTCACTTTGAAATAAGTTATAAATTAGAGTTACTTAGCTTTATTTTTAAATTGCAATTACCTTATTATTTAACTGTAAAATTTCACATTTTAGTTTTACAGCACCTTTTCCACAAGGTTACACAATTCTATGTCATAGTACACCAGAGAATATCTCTTAACTAAGCAACAGTGGTGTTATGTAAACCTTAGAATCCAGAAGACTTAAGCTTTAACATGGCTGCAGAGAAAAGTTAAGCAGTCCCACCCCAATACACCTTCTATAAAGTGACAACAGCTGTTTATGAAATTTAAACATATAATTACAAATTAATGACATTCTAAAACATGTAATATTTATCATTCCATATATATGGTAATTTATATTCAAACCTATAGGAATAGTTATAAATATTATTGCATATTATATAGCTAATTAATAATAAATTAAATATACCTATAAAACATTCAATGGAATGCCTGGAATTTGGTGAACACTGAATAACTGCTGCTATATACAACCTGAAAGAAAGACCCAGCATGTAGTTAGACATGTGGGGCAGAGTCTAAATTACCAAAGGAATCAGAACTTTTACATAAACAAGCAAAGTCTGATATTAGAAACAATGTTGAGCTGGGTGTGGTAGCATTCACTTTGATCCCAGTAAGAAGGCTGAAGCAGGGGGATTGAGAGCAGGAGGCCAACCTGAGTTACAAACTGAAGTTCTAAATAAAAGCAAGTACATGAAAAAGTCATTAGTTTTCCATTGTTCATAAACAGAAGCAACAGATTAGGTGTCAGTGTCTACTTAGAGGTGGACCTGTAACTTGAATTTGTGCTTCATGACCCCAAGTCCAAAGTTATGTGAGAAGAATAGTGAATGGAGGCAAAGTGCTTATTTTCTAGATGAAACAAATTCAAGTTTGGTGATTCCTAAAGATTCCCAAATTTGGAGAAGAGCCACTTTAAGGGAAAAAATAAAATATGGCCCATATAAATAAATAATTAAACAGTAACCATCCCATAACCTTGAAAGTGACAGTCAAATAGTTTAAGCTTTGTGACAAATCTTCTTCTCATTTAAATATTTCCACAGCAACAAAATAACCAAACATACTCTGATGATGTGAGCAAAACACCATATCAAGTTGCTTTTAAAATGACCAGAAAGCATCCACACCACACCTGTGACAATTTAAACCATGTAGGGTGAAGACGCATGGAGCTTAGGGAAGAACAAAGCACATGTCCTACCTCAGATCATAAGAGCATGTCACTGCTGAGGACAACTGAGTTGAAAAGAATTTTCCTTTAGTGTCTTACTTCAGATTCTTTTTTACAATCTACCACTGGCTGTTAAAAGAAAAACAATAGTTTCAATTGGCAAGATGAACAGTCCATTCTACAATTCACAGTTTATGAAATGTAGATTTGTAGTTTTTAACTTTTAGCCCCCTGATATTAAATATATTTAAACAAGTTCAACACTGTAGCTTAAAAATAGATATAATTCAGAGCTAATGTTTCTCACATGGAGTTAAAGAGCAGATCCATGAGTACCTACATCCCAGTGTACTCTATTGCTCAATGTTTACTGAAGAATGCACTATAAACTAACCTCCTGGAACATATCAGTATTAAATTCACTTTTTCCTGTGAAACCTAATTTTACCTTGGGTTCTTACAGCCTTCCTTAACCCTATTTATTTATTTGTCTATTCTCATTTATTTGAGAACATAAAAAAATAAATTACAGTTACCCTAGTTAAACAAAAGCTGGTTTTTCTCTGCATTCCAACTATCTATTGAAAAATAATTTTATGTTTTCAATGTCAAAAGAACATTAGAAAATACAAAGTAACATCCAATCCTGTTACTTCTTTAGGATAACGAGCCACAGCGAATCCTAAGAGTAACACCATTGGTGAATTTGCTAAACCAGCAGATTAGCAAAAGTGTTTGAGTCCTTCATACTCTCCAGCCTCTCTAACATGCCATTAGCCAGATGGGGACTCCCTTCTGGCTTCCTTCCTCTGCTCCCACCCTCTTCCTCCTTCATTCTCTCCCACCTCTTCTGCTCCTCCACCCTCACACACATGCTTTCCACAATACATACTACAACCACTTAAGCCATTCCATTTTAAAAAGTTGATTCTACTCAGATTCAAAATGACATGGTTGTTGGCACAAGTCAAACCGGGCACATCTATCTCTTTTTGCGAGTTCCTTCAGTCAGCATGAATAACTTGTATTGAATCTTTTGTAAATACCTAATAATGAATACTCTCACGGTAGAATATTCTACATAAATGAAATCAGTACTAAGAAGAGTCCTTCAGATGTGTTCTTGAAAGTTAGATTAACACCTGCAAATGAGTTTAAAGCTGGAAAAATATCTGGATAGTATTAGCCAAATCATGTACATTTACCTAAAACATAATAAAATATAGTGACTTTTTATTTATCTTAATATAAGCTATTACTCAAGAAGCATATGACCTTATTAGTATAAAAAACAAATGTGAAAGCCACCCCAAAGATTTTTTTCTAAAGTATTAAAAAATATAAGCCACCCTACTTTTTGATACTGTGTGCTAGTTATAAATCTGGGCTAATACATGTTTGGCTTTTCCAATGCTTAATTCTACTTGTAAATCTTCTGAGGTCTCCTCCCTCCCAATACCTGCACTGAACTCCAAAGACATTCTCACTATAAAAATTATTAAATTTTAAAATTATTAAATACCAAAGATAGGAAACTTTTAAGATGTAATGAAGCTGGTAATATATTATTCCATTTTCTAACATTAGCAGTCACTTAGGAGTCTTATTTACTGCTATTTCACTCATTTAAAGATAGAATATAATCTAAAAAAAAAATACTGATGATGTAGAAAAGGTGTGATGGAGTCGGACCAGCCCCACAAGGTTGAATAGAAGTCAAGCCCCACTCCTCACATCAACAGCAGTTCCCTGGGCAGCTCAACACTCACTGTACTGCATTTGTTTTAGATGAAGCTTGTACCATGGAGTAGCTTGGTGAACATGCTTTCTGAAGTCATTTTTATGTTAAATTTCTTTTTATAAACTTCTAGGTTGAAATAAACCTAAAACGATATCCAACTCCTTACCCAGAGGATTTAAAGAATATGGTAAAATCTGTTCAAAATCTGGTGGGTAAGCCAAGCCATGGAGTGCGTGTTGAGAACTCAAATCCAACAGCTAACACGGAGCAAACTGTGAAAGAAAAGTTTGAACACAAGTGGCCGGTGGCCCCAAAGGAGATTACAGTGGAGGTATTTGGAGGTTATTGGTAACTGACAGTGTGGTTTGATTTTTAGACTTCTGGGTGATGATGTTTCTTCTGAGTAGATCGCTTTAATAAGCAAATTACACATTATTTCCTCAAATAAAAATGACTCTTTTTTATTTTTTTTTAAATATGAGGGTTACATCTAGTAAATCAAAGATAGGTACCTCCTTCATGGCCAAAATGATTACTATGTCTTTAATGCATACAGTGGCTCATCAGCTACCGAGGCTAGCTAGGAATGTGTTATACCCATGAGAATGTTGGCCATCCCAAATCTTATCTGATCATTTGCTGCGGAAACTAGTGGGGCTTTTTCATTCAGACAATCACAGTAAAATTCCTACTAAGTTTAGCATGAAATTTTTTTAAATGTTTTTGTGTTTGAGTTTCAAATAAAAAATTTAAAAAAAAAAACAAAAACAAAAATAAAAACTCAGGCTTGTAGGATCTGACTATGGGAAGCTTGCTTCCTATGTTTGAGAATAAGCTACAAACTTAGTCTTATTGATTAGTATGATCTGAAAAGAATTCAACTACATTATGCCACCTCAACTATCTCATCAATTCTTCAACTAATTAGTTGCATCTTTTACTTTCACTAGAAACACAGTTGGAGTGATCATGTCTGGTCCATATTCTCTAAAATCTAGATTGACAAAACTCTTTTACAAATCTGCATGTCAAATAATCTATTTGTGGCATTTGAACACCAGCTGTATATGTAGCACTGTGCTGAACACTGTGAGAGGAATGAAATAAATGAAAATGTGTCCTGGGTTCCCAAGCGATTCAAAGCTAAGCTGGAAAACACATGAAGTGATCACATGATTTCTTGTTCTAAATTGGGGCTGAAACATATATTAAAGATGGTATTATTCCTTTAAAATAGGAATCAGTAGAGGACATTACAAACAGAGAGAAGACCTTGAGCAAAAAACAGCCATAGACACTTGGGAGGCTGAAACAGGAGGATGGTTGGGCATTCAAGGCCAGCCTAGGACACAAAGTGAAACCCTATTGTAAAACCAAAACAAAGCAAAACCAGTTATAGGTTGCAAACGCACCTGAAAGAGGAGGACACTTTCACACCTAGAGTTTTAGAGGGTACACCAGCACACCTGAAGAAGTACATCTCAGCCTAGTTTTCTTTTCTTTGCCTTATTATTATCTCTGTGCTCCCTTTTCCCCATGATACCACACTCCCATCTAAGATACTAAAATAGTACACAGGACTGGAAGAAATATTTAGTAAGGGCACACTAAATACACACACACACACACACACACACACACACACACACACACACACACACCCTTTTATTTAAACTTCATGGAATTACATCTTATCTTTTGTAGCAATGTGGTATGAAAACCTAAAAGTAAGTAAATTCAGTACAAATATAAGAAGATTCTATAATTGCTTAATTTGGAAATTTGATATGTAAAAAGGGAGAAAAATAATCTGTGGTCACAAATTTAATAATAACCCCATGGTAGATAAAATACAGCTAAAGTCTCCCATAAAGAGTCTCCATATAACGAACACGCCAAAAATAATACATCCAAAATTAAATTTTACATTTCTTCCCCAGACTTGTTCCCACTTCTGCCCTAACCTTAATCTGATTTCACAACATCATCTACCAGCTCTGAGGCTGGAAATTGGGGTAATAATTCCTTCTTTCTATTCACTCTTTATCCCTTCCAAATAGTTTCCCAAACATGTTTCACCTGTGTTTCCTCAAGTCCATAACTCTGTCAGCATTGCTACAAAGCCATTGTCTCCTTGCTTCACATTGTCCCCTGCCTCCTTGTTGTCTTGGCAACACTTTTCCTAAAAAGAGTGCAAATTGAATCGTTTCCTTGGCAATAGCTTCTTAGTGCTGGGAGAAAAGCCCGGGGTTCTTCATTAGCTGGAGAGGATACAATGAAAGCTGACTTCCAACTTCATGTTCACTGTGTGATTCGCCCCATCCCTTTCTTAGGTTTCTTCAATCTGCTGATGTGATCTCTGTAAAAAAGAAATTCCACTGGAGATTTCAATATTTCCTCTGAAATCGAGTCTCTGTATCTTCTTTTCCTTTTAGCTGACTGCAGACAGTCATCGTCCTCTTGAATACAACCAAATTAAGGGCCACACTGAACTTTATTCAGTGTTCTGATTTAAGTAGTGTGGACAACCAAGTGTCTTACTAATCATGAAAACTTAGCATTTATTATATATTTTGCATCCGTATATATTTTTTATTTTTGTTTTTGATACAGGTTTCAATATTTTGATATTAGCCCAGACTGGCCACAGACTCAAGACCTTGCTGCCTCTGCCTCCTGAGGACTGGGACTGCAAACTTGTACAACCATGTCTGATGGTATGTGTAGACTGTGCAGTAGAGAATTACACATAATAGAATCAGCTAGGTGATTTAGCACCTTAACCAAGGGAGAAAAATGAAGAACTGAGGTAATTAAGACTGAAAAAAAGTAAAAGAGAAAGGCAATACAAGGTACCTAATATGATTATGCACTTGGAAAGTAAAGGCAGGAGGATTAGGAGTTCAAGGTCATCCTTGGCTACACACTAAGTTCAAGGCTAGCCTATGAAACCTTATCTCAAAAAGGCAAACCAAAAATGGTAACTGCATTTCATAAACAGCCAAGTGAATGAGAAAGGAAAGCCAGCCCCAACTGACCTCTTCCCATACGCTGTAGTCTTCACAGGGGCTATACTATAGAACAGAGCCAGAGAGCCACAGGAACCAAGAGAGCTGATGACAGGAAGGCTTCTCCTTCCTTCATTTTCCCTTCAAAATGCCCTCTGACATTTGTTTGCTCACTCCCCAGCTCTTTGCATGGCTAGCATGCCCTCAGCTTTCAAATCTCAAAGGGTCACTCTGACCAGTCTAACCTTCCGGCTTTCTCTACTCTGTCACTCTGCTTATTTGCACTGAATGTAATGAGAACATTTATGATGATTTTATATATTACCTTCAGACAGTTTCAGAGGATAAGGGCCATTTATATCTTGTCTAGTGTATACAGATGATAATTCAAGTGGGGATTTTTCAACTTTGCACTCCTGCCAAAGCTATCAACTCTTAGGAAAAACCATACTCCAATTTTGAATTGTGACCTTTTGCCGGGCTAACAATACAATCTCCATACTGAACAACAAGCTGCATGCCCTTCAGCAGCTGCAGAATTCCAAATACACACCACATCCATTGCAGTGGGTTGGGCTTCTGGGCTGTGAAACACAGAGTGTTAGGAATATCAACAACATTTTTACTTAATGATATTTTCAACTTATGCCGGGTTTATTGTATGTAACTACATCATAAGCTGGGGACAGCCATATGCCCAGAGTCCATCACAGACAAGGCACACAAATATTTGTTGAATAAAACAATGATTAGTTAAATCTAGTGTTATAATCTGTCCTTCTGTCCAATTAGAAGTTCATGGAAATACGGGTGAATTTCTGAGTTTTTGTTGAATTGATTTATCTTGGTTGGCTGCCTTGTCTAGTCACTTTTCACTTGTGCATTGAGGAAATTCCTAGCATATTTATGCCCTCTATGTCTCAGTAATTTTTGTTATAATATCCATAGACTGAAATAATACTTAACATTCCCATAGAAGTAGCTAGGTGCAACTTAGTAAGTATATCCTCCTTTGAGGTCATTGGAAAGATAAAATGCATAGACTGGAAAACAAAATGTTTTATTTTATTTTTATTTTTAAATAACCAAAGCCAAAATATTAAGATACGTGCACCATCAGACACTGGCCACGTTTTCTCAAAACTGGAAGTCATAGCAAACATGGCAGCTCTCAGATGTCATATACTAGCATTCAAATTTTACCTTTTGATTATAGCAATCACCAAAATCCAGCTTCATGAGAACTGACACCAAGAATGTGCAACCAAATGTTGAAACCAAGTACAACAGTGATCCAGCAATTCACAGCTGCCTGTTTGATCTCAAGAATTGCTTCCCTGAAACACTCTCTACAACCCATAATATCCCTGTGAATTAGCAATGACCTCCACAGGTGCCTCAGAACACAGTTTGGGAACCATGGGGAAAGGCCTTTTAGTCTAGGAAGCAAGAACTGCTCTCATAGATCTTACTTGTTTCTGACCTAAGCAAGGGATCTGTGTCCGGGCCACAATGTCTTTACCTCTAAAAATCTAAGTGCTAAGAGATCCTATGGAGATGGACTAGGGTATCAATAGGTATTTATATAAACCTAGCACTTTGTACAGAAAAAGACTAGAATAAGTGATAATTTCAGACCATTTCTCAAGAGAATAAAACTCCAATTCCTCCCCCATTCTCTTCAGTGTTCTGCATATTTCTATCTGGACACCTGCTCACTGTGTCTGCTGTAGTCAAAAATGATACAAACTTTTTTCATCCTGAGGAGACAGCCTATTTTCCCTCTACAGAGAAGCCATATCTTCTGCCGAATAATGGAAAACAGTCAACTGTCCCTGAAGTTTTCTCTTGTTGCCTTTATTAACTCTTGTCCTAGACTCTCAAAAGCTCAAAATTGAGCTTTTATTCTTCTTAACTTTTACCTTAGGATTCTCTTTCTCCATGTTATTAAGAGCCAAGATTTTGTCTAAATAAAGGAAAGATAATGGGATTTTAAAAAATGAAAGGACATTTTACCCATCACCACCTCTACTTATGTCTCCTCAGCAGGAGACACGTTTAGATGAACTTCTGATGGGCCACTTACCGAAGCTGATTGCTTGCCAGCAGCTTCCACTGTTTAGTACCATGAAAGTAGTCTCAGAACTTTTCTTTCCTCAATTTTTGAGCAGGATCAGAGACTTATAACCTAGTTGGATCATGCAGAGCCCTGGTCACAATTTTGAATAGCTGATGAATATAAGCAAGATATCCTAAGTACTGAATGTGTAGAACATGAGGTAAAAGAAGTAATGTTAACACATTCTGTGCTGATATAACTGCCTGATTTGGTTCTTATGTCTCATTTTATTTTTTTATTTTGCTGTTTCTTAAAAAAATAATTCTTCTACTTATATTAGGTGTCATTTAAAAATACCTTCTTTCTGAGTTGTTTCACACAAATAAGTTACCTTTATCTTCATATACTGAACATAAAGTAGCACTAATTCTATTACCTACCACCTTCATCTGACAAAATGTGTCAGATACAGGTCTGAGAATTACTTTGTCTTTGCCCAAGGTACCTGATTAATAATTGATGAGGCAGAGACAGGATGGAGAGACAGTACCATGTGATTGACAAGTTGTCTTGTTCTTTGCAGAGAACTGCTTCTCCAGCTTGCATCTTCTTATAAACACATGCTTTCATTCTTTATTATACCACTTTAAAGTTTTACAGTACCTTTCTTGTGCTGAACTTTGAAATTCCATGGAAATGCAGATTTCTTTCTTCAACCCCAGGCTTTTAATTACCCCTTTGTCTTTAAGACCCCTTTTTAAATTGGATCCTTTGTTTCAGGTCCCTGATAGTCTCACTGGGGACCTCACACTGGAAGAGGGACTAGCTGAGTGGGAACCCAAGAGAACTACACTCCAGTCTTGGGTCTTTGTTAAGTGTTTTTGTGTGCCCCAGGTCCAGTGAAAGTGTTGAACTCAATGGTCATTCAATCTTCATCGACTGAAGCAAATATTCATCGAGAAGCAAATATTCTCATACATCCCCAAAATAAGTTTAAAAGATAAATTTTCAGCCAAATATTAAAGAAATTGATATATTTTCTGCAATACCAAAATCCTAAAGCTTGTCCCTTTGAGTGTTTCTGTCTGTTCATTACACCAACCAAACACTAGACAAATATTTCCAAATTCCTGATAACTTTTCTAAGTATATCCTTCTCTGATTCAACAAAACATCTCTACTGTGTTAGTTCAATGCTACAAATTAACAAGATACTAACAAACAAACAAACAAAAACCCGGAATGTTCTTCTTTGAATTCAAATTATCATAAACAAGTTAAAAGACACAGCTGTTGTGTACAGAAAATGGGAATTGAGATTTTGCTTTTCTTAATGTTCTCCTGATATCTGTTTAATTGGGAATTATCTGAATTCTAGAAATTAAAATTCATGGAATTTTTGCACTGATGAGATGGCTCAGTGGTTGAAAACTCTGGTTGCTTCTGCAGAGGACCCAGGTTCAGTTCCCAGCACCCACATAGTGTTAACTCCTGCTCCCAGAAATCTAATGTCCTCTTCTGGCCTCCACAGGCACTGATTGCTAATAGCGGATTCCCATGCCTGCAGGCAAAACACCAACACATAAAATTAAATAAATCTTTAAGAGAGAGAGAGAGAGAGAGAGAGAGAGAGAGAGAGAGAGAGAGAAAGGAAATAAATTTTAAAACTTGTGGGACTTTTATATTGTTTATTCTTCATAGAGTTGTTTTCTTTACCACTGCCATTCAATTCACTCAACATTTGATACACGGTAGATTAAGTAGGTTGGAATGGGCATGAGAACACTAACAACCTCAGGAAGGAGTCACAGCAGACCCACAATGACTGCCAACACAGCCACCTGGGACACAGCAGGGATTGGAGAGCAGGGGCCTGGGGCACAGGATTACTGGGCCATTAGCTTGATAATGTGTGTGTATGGGTGGAACTAAGATCCTACTGGTCTTCAATGGCCTTCTCACTTGGAACTCTCTAGAATTCTCACATCCAGAATATATGACTGTGAGCTACACTGCCTGTGGAGGGTGCAGCATAATTCAGTGCTGTGTTGAGATGAGTACTGTTTCATCTCAATTAGATTGGGAATTCCCAGAAGACCATGTTGTGTCTTTCTGGGGAACCTCCACAGTTCTTTGCACAGTGCCAGGCATACAAATACCATCCAAAAATACATCTAATAAATAAATGAGTTCACATAAATTAGAAAAATAATTAGCACTCAATTAGAGATACACAGGGTTCTTTGCACAATGCCCTATGGTGAATTAAACTCTAGGGCTGCATCTTTGAGTCTGAGCCAAATAAGATATTGCCATCTTGGTTAACCATTATTTAAATGTTTACTTTCCTTGTCCTGTATTATTATATCTCTCAGGATTCTTTTGTTCATCCAGCTAATGAAATGAGGATTGGGGAACTTCACCCTTCATTAGCTGAGACCCCTCTGTACCCACCCAAACTTGTTCTGCTAGGGAAGGACAAAAAAGGTAACATTGTGAAGCCGATGTGGAACTGTGACCGATGCATGTGCATGATAAATCACCACTTATACATTATGACATGCGTAGTCTATAAGTACTCGCAGATGTGTGCTTCTGACATCAATCCATATGGAATCTGCTTTTCATACTTCTTTTGTATCCATCAGTGTTCGTACCATTGTAACATGTTTCCCCTTTAAATTTCAGAATCAACTGATGAGTCTGAAGTTGACAAAACTCACTGTCTGAATAACAGTGTCTCCTCAGGCACCTACTCAGACTACTCGCCCTCCCAGGCTTCCTCGGGGTCCTCTAACACCCGCGTGAAAGTGGGGTCCTTGCAGACAACAGCTAAAGATGCCGTCCATAACTCTTTGTGGGGTAACAGGTGTGTTGAGATTTCCCCCTTCTAAGTTCCCAAATGTTCATTTTCATCAACTTTGACAAAGTGGAATCTGCTTGATGTTGGAATTGTGTTTGGCACATGAGTGGCACAGAAGACAGAAGATGCAGGTAAGCATGTGGGTTCAGTGGTACTTTGGAGGGCATCAAAGCCATGCTCCAGGGCCTGGCATCCATGCAGGCACATCTCAGAGGAGATAATGAGAAATCACCGTAGGAACTAAAACCTTGAAAGTAAATTTTTTTGTTTGGCCATCTCAAGTTTATGAGACATATGGGCATGTCACATATAAAATGGTATAAGAAGGGCTGGGTAGAAGTAGCTTAGCAGTGGAACTCAGTGTTTGGGGCCCGGGTTTTATCCCCACTAACACAAGAAAGCAAAAATGGTGTGATAAATTAAGATATGTGGGCTGGAGAGACTGCTCAACAGTTAAGAACACTAGCTGCTCTTCCAGAGGACCTGGGTTCCATACCCAGCTCCCATCAACATGATGGCTCACAACAGTCTGTAACTACAGTTTTACGAGATCTGATGCCTTCTTTTGGCTTCCATGGGCACCAGACACTCACATGGTACACAGACATACATGCAGGCAAAACACTCATACACATAAAATAAAAATAAATTTTGACAAAAGGATATGTGTAAAACATTTTGTCTGCCACAGAGTAAATGCACGTTCCATCACATTGTTATCTCCTGAAGTCAAGATGTATGTAAAGGCATTTACCCTTTCCCATGCACCTCCTCCTGCATTACTCCTTTTTTATGTATGGAAGATATAAGAGCTTGAGGGAACCAGAAACAGTCATAGAAATTCAAAGAAAGCAAGAGAGGGTGAGAGAGGCTGAGAAAGGGTGAGAGAAGGTCAGAGAGAACCAAAGAGAGCAGGAGAGAACCAGTGAGGCTCAGAGAGGGTTAGAGAAGGTCAGAGATGGTTAAAGAAGGTCAGGGAGAGCCAGGAAGAACCAGGGGAAGACAGGGAGGGCCAGAGGGAGACAGGGAGAGCCAGAGAGAACCAAAAAGAGCCAGGGAGAGCCAGAGGATCAGAAAGAGCCAGAGAGGGTCAGAGAGAGCCCGGGAGAGACAGAAAGAACCAAAGAAGGTCAGAGAGGGTCAGAGAAGTTCACAGAACATCAGGGAGAACTTGAGAGAGCCAGAGGGAACCAGAGCGGGTCAGAGAGAGCACCAGAAGGAGTCAAGAAGAGTCAGGGAGAGCCAGAGAAAGCCAGAGAGGATTTTAGAGAGGGTCAGAGAAGTTCAGAGAGGGTCAGAGAGAGCCAGAGGAAGACAGGGAAAGTTGGGAAGGTCCAGAGAGCCATCCATTCATTCACTAACCAGCAGCGTGTCTTCCCTGTCTGAGGTCCCTGACCCCTCCTCTTTGGAATATGTTAAGTTCTCTCAACTGGTAACTTGGAAGTACTCTGAATTGGAAATTCCAGGGATGAGTAGTGGAAATCCCCTTGCCAGCCCATCTTCAGGACCATGATTGAAAGAGCACTTATTTCATTCATTCACACATTTAGCCAATTTGTATCCTGATCCCAAAAAAGAGAAGACCTTTCTCTTCATGCTTGCACTCTATGGAAGGACCAAAGAGAGTAAACAATGAATACATTAGGCAGTCAGTTTCCTAGCATGCCAGAAGGCCATGGTTACTCAGAAGATATGAAAGACAGAGCAGGTTAGAGTGGGCTTTTTGGATGGTGCTTTAACGGTAAGCCAGGTGGGGATAAATGAGTTACACAAAGGCTGGTGGCATTCTTCTTATAGGAAGGTCACCTCTCCCTCTTGGTCATTTTTCTCCTTCTGCTTATGTTCACAGGATTGCACCACCTTTCCCACAGCCTCTGGATGCAAAGCCATTACTCAGCCAACGGGAGGCTGTTCCTCCAGGGAATCTCCCCCAGCGTCCTGATCGGCTGCCAATGAGTGATGCTTTCCCTGACAACTGGACTGATGGCTCCCATTACGATAACACCGGTTTTGTCTCAGAGGAAGCCGCAGCAGAGAATGCCAACAATAACCCTCTCTTAAGCGCCAAAGCTAGAAGCATACCTGCTCATGGGCGCAGGCCTTTAATCAGGCAAGACAGGATTGTCGGTGTTCCCCTGGAACTGGAGCAGTCCACACACAGACACACGCCAGAAACAGAAGTGCCTCCTTCCAATCCCTGGCAGAACTGGACCAGAACCCCCAGTCCATTTGAAGACAGGACTGCTTTTCCTTCAAAGTTAGAAACAACCCCTACTACCAGCCCCTTGCCTGAAAGAAAAGACCACATGAAGGAGCCTACAGAGACACCAGGTCCCTTTTCTCCAGGGGTGCCATGGGAGTATCACGATCCCACCCCCAACAGGAGTCTTGGTAATGTCTTTTCTCAAATCCACTGCCGCCCAGATTCATCTAAAGGTGTTATTGCAATTAGCAAAAGCACAGAGAGGCTCTCCCCACTCATGAAAGATATAAAGTCCAACAAGTTCAAAAAGTCTCAGAGTATTGATGAGATTGACATTGGTACCTACAAGGTTTATAACATTCCACTAGAAAACTATGCCTCTGGGAGTGATCACTTAGGAAGCCACGAGCGGCCAGACAAGTTGTTGGGACCAGACCACGGCATGTCCAGCATGTCCAGGAGCCAGTCAGTACCTATGCTGGATGACGAGATGCTCATGTATGGAAGTAGTAAAGGGCCACCCCAACAGAAAGCATCTATGACTAAGAAGGTCTATCAGTTTGACCAAAGCTTCAATCCACAAGGAGCAGTGGAAGTTAAAGCAGAGAAGAGGATTCCACCCCCTTTTGCACACAATTCTGAGTATGTGCAGCAGCCCAGCAAAAACATCGCCAAGGATCTGGTCAGCCCCAGAGCCTATAGAGGTTACCCACCCATGGAGCAGATGTTCTCCTTTTCCCAGCCATCTGTAAATGAGGATGCCATGGTGAATGCTCAGTTCGCCAGCCAGGGGCCCAGAGCAGGCTTCCTAAGGAGGGCTGACTCCCTGGCCAGCTCCACTGAAATGGCCATGTTCAGAAGAGTCAGCGAGCCCCACGAGCTGCCCCCTGGTGACAGGTATGGCCGAACAGCCTATAGGGGAGGGCTGGAAGGCCAGAGCAGCATTTCAATGACTGATCCCCAGTTCCTCAAGAGGAATGGCAGGTATGAAGATGAGCACCCTTCATATCAAGAAGTGAAAGCGCAGGCGGGAAGTTTCCCTGCTAAAAACCTTACCCAAAGGAGGCCACTGTCTGCCAGGAGCTACAGCACAGAGAGTTATGGAGCCTCCCAAACAAGGCCAGTTTCAGCTAGGCCTACCATGGCAGCCCTCCTGGAAAAAATACCATCTGACTATAACCTGGGTAACTATGGTGACAAGCCATCAGATAACAGTGATATAAAGACAAGGCCCACCCCTGTGAAGGGAGAGGAGAGCTGTGGTAAAATGCCGGCAGACTGGAGACAACAGCTGCTTAGACATATAGAAGCTAGAAGGTTAGACAGGGTATGTCTGCGTTTCTCTGTACGAATTCCCCTTCTGCCTTGGGTTTTCCTTTCCTGGTGTCTCTGAGCACATGTGGTGGTGCATGAGTTACAGGAATGATAGCTCCCAGAATTTTACTTTTATTTTGCGGGGGAGATGGATTGCAGTAGTTTATTATAGATATTTCTTAATGCTTTCTGAGAAGTCATAACCAGCAGGTGAATTACCTATCAAAGCTAACCTAAATATTGTTGCTAAGAAAGAATTTGACTCGATTATCTGGGATGGTGCTTCAATGTCTTTCTAGCCATGAAAGCAAGGCCGCCTCTCCCAGGACCCAAAACTCTTCCCTGGTGACCTAAAGAGTGTTATTTTTATTGAGTCTATAAAAAGTGAGTATTTCACCCTTTCCACATGGACTCACTTATATTAAACTCGGGCTTAATTTGTTTATAAAATTTGCACATAGCTACAGCTAAGGGACAACTGAAGTTATTACCTCTAATGAGCAATAATCTTCCCAGCAAGTAACAGAAAAATAAAATAAGCCGAGATTAAATGCCCTCTTGCACACTATTTTATTTGATTAAAAAAAATCCTGACATTTAGAATATTGGCTTTTATGTAGAAAGAAATTCTACAATTCAAGTCAAGCTATAAACAACAAATGCAGATGGTGTCTCAAGAAAGACTGCAAATTTAACAAATTAGTGTGTACAGTGTAGCAAAACAAGGAAATAAATCCCAAATTAATCCTAATTCAGTTAAAAATTGAGTCATAATACTGTGTGGAGTGAGCAGTGATTAGAGAGTTAAAAACAAAAATGAAAAAAACACAAAGCATGGAATTAGTTCTTGTTACCTCCTTGAATCTCTCTAAGAGAAACCAAGCATTTCATTTTCTAGAGCTTTTGCTCATCTGCATCATCACTCACTAAACCGTGTGGCTCACTGGGCAATGGTGGCACACGCCTTTAACCTCCCCAGCACTTGGGAGGCAGAGCCAGGTGAATGTCTGTGAGTTCGAAGCCAGCCTGGACTACAGAGTGAGTTCCAGGAAAGACTCCAAAGCTACACAGAGAAACCCTGTCTCAAAAAACAAAAACAAAAACAAAAAAGAAACCTTGTGGCTCTAGTTCAAAAGACTGTGTGTACCCCAAAGTCACTTCAAAATTAAAGATTGCTTTGCAAAAATGAGGCCTTCCCCTCTCACGTCTTCAAGTTAGGTATTCTGAGTAATAGTATGCCATCAGAATGTTTCACTTGATCATTTCAGTTTTATTTGATTCTCTGCTTTTATAAAGGCAGGGTCACTGTATTATGTATTTCTTTAATATTAAATTTGAGTTTTCAGCTTATTCTTTTTAAAAATAATGACTTGTAGGTTGTGTCTACACTACAAGGAAACAGTTTTCCTAGGGAGAGAATGAATTAATAAATGTGGCTGTGGGTATTAGTTTCTCAACATGAAAATTGTCTCTGACTTGCAAAATACTTCATCAGAAAGTTTTAAATAGGTGTAATCCATCCCATTGAAGGAAGCTTTGTCAAAGTCTCATGGCTGGCATTAGTAGGAGACACCTGATCAGGTGGCACGTGCCTTACCTTGAGTTATACCCTCCATGTAGACAGATAACTTGAAGGGTGAAAATATTTAGGGTTAAATAATACAGAACAGTTGGGCACTCTGGTCTCATTTAAACAACAGCCATATATGATATAGTAATATGAACTAGCTAAGAAGGTTTTAAGAAGGTATGGGGAATGTATGTGTGATGATCAGTAATTTGAGACAGAAGAATGAGTGGAAACAAAGCCTTGAAATAGAATGACGCGGTGTGAATCATTTGGTGTCATCAATTTACTCGTACCCTGAATAGATGTGCCCCACCCACTTTGAACCAAGACACTAAGAAGTAGGTGACTCCTATAGCTGCAGAGAGTATATAGCTGGGGAAGGCTTTAGATAAGTAAGTCTGAAGGCCCTACCTGGCTCAGATGGCGAAGGTGAATTTATCTGTATTTTTTCATTGTTGTGATGACACCTCCCTTTTCCTGAGCTGTTTGTTTATAATTCCCTGGTTTATAACACTAACTTTTCAGAGCAATTTTGATGTGTGTTTAATAGTTTCTCATTTGATTCAAGAAGTTGAGTTCCTTTAGACTACTGCTCCAAGCTACAGTTTCCTAGGAGCTTTCTTCTAGTTTGCTCCAAGTGGCATTTCCTTTCCCGATGAGCTGAGTTACTCAGCAATAACTCAAGATGTAGCTCCTGTGAAACCTTCCAGCTATTCGCCCAAATAAATTCATGGTTCCAGAGCACATATTACAATGTCACATAGTTTAGACAGAGCTGTGCTATTAACATTCTGCCTATGATCAGATGACACCAGAGATGAGGGGTACTTTCTTCCAAAGCTCAGCTAAGCTATTTAACCCTGAGCGAACTGTATTACCAGCAGCTACAATATATTTGTGATTTCACATGAAAGTCAACTGCCTACAGGTCTGTTCATGTTATAGGCTTAACAATCCAACATGGAGTTGGCAAGTGATCTCAGTGTTGGCCTTGGAGAGACCGCTCCCAGAACTACACTAGGGAAAGGGTACCATTTTCTCCCTTATTTTAATCATGAATGCTTCCATAACAGAGCCTCACTGTGACCAAGAATTTAAAACAGGAGCCCATGTGTGTGTGATTGCTGGTCCTCTATGGGGCATCAAGGAATTACCTCTGAACCAGAAGGAGAGGTTTAGAGTCTTTTTCACTTTTTGCATGGTGACAGTGAACTAGTCCCTAGTCCTTAACAAATAGAATTGGCAGACAAGTATATCACTGATCATCTCTCTCCACAGCTCACAAAATGCTGGTGATAAAAATCATTACTTTGGGAAGAGTGCTCTCAGAACAAAAAACAATATCCAACCATCAGTTCTCAATGATAGCTAAGAAAAAGTCTACTGAATTAAATAAGAGAATTACTTATAGAAGCAAGCACTATCAATGATTGTATTTCCACTGTTGACTGAAAGTTTGGTGTTGGGCCATTTTAAAACATCTTAATATTTTAATGAAGCCCTACAGAGAAAAATTACTAGTCGTTAGTACCTGGCAAAGGATATCTACAATATAAATATCACCAGAGTGTTGTGCAGATATTTGATACATACTAAAAAAAACAGGACTAACCATCTTCAAATTATAACTGCCCTTAAGGCTGTCACACATTAGCTTAGGCAGAGTTAGAAGTTAACATCACTCCTTTATAGATGCAGATCTTATGATGTGAGAAAATCAAATTTTTAGCATATGGAATCTGATTAAAATCTCATTGTTCCAATTTGCAAAACTAACAAATTACTGCAGATAATCAATACTTATCTCAAGCCAGGATCCTCAGGATATCTGAGACAGAAACAAACTTAGACTTTCCCTGAGAGCAGGCATAAACAATGTATCTTTGCTCTTGTCATTTCTGTAGCTCTGGAGGGTACTCATTATGTGCATAACTAACCCTGTTACTGTTTGCTTTTGTCTGATGAGCTCATGTTTATAAAAAGTTACTGTTTGCCCGCTTACAGTTCAATGTTATGAATTTAGATGTGTTCATGTAATGATCTGTTTGTGGAGCCCGTGTTTACATCCTGTCACATGGTTATCTCCTCTACTCAGAACGCTGCTTACAAACACAACACAGTTAACCTTGGCATGCTGCCCTATGGAGGTATTTCAGCAATGCATGCAGGCAGAAGCATGACTTTAAACTTGCAGACTAAGTCTAAATTTGACCTTCAAGACCTACCTCTTCAGAAAGTAAGTATGGACTGCCCTACATGTGTCAGCATCCCAAAGCCACTTGATGTTTGTTCACTTGGTGTATTTAGACTGTGCATCTAGCCCTGCTTGTTACAGACTCCATAGTCCAAAAGCACCAGGGCAAATGATGTAGAGCCTGAATCTGTAGTTGCTCAGTGTTTATTGTAGCTAGATTGATTATCAGACGCTTGCTTTTTGGACTGAGCAGGCACATGGCTTTGGGGGTTGATTTAAGGATCATCTTTCTATTTATTTTTCTATTTTTCCATGGTTTTCTTTCTTTTGTGTTTACACATTTATTGTTTACATTTTTGGAGACCATCCCTGCCGTCCCTTGGTGAAGCATTCTGAGAACAATGCTGAAAACTGTTTTGTTTTGTTTTGTTTTTTTGTTTGATTGTTTGTTTTTGTATTTAGGTGGTTCCTTTAGAAGGAACCTTTAGAAAAGTAACAAGTTCATATATTTTAAACAAAAACATAGATATTAGCAAGAAAATAATGTTGTATAATAAAGAGAAGAAGAATTCCCATTGTTAATGAAATATTTGTCTTGTTCAGTCAGCATTGGGAATGCCCATTTTACCTGCTTAAACTAATTAATGCTTTTTCTCTGTTACCTCTTAGTGAAGACTAATGAGTCATTTTCATACAATGTCATTATGACTGTATGTTAATGTAGGCATTAGCCTCATAAGGTTTTTTGGGTAAAGAAGTACAAAATAGGAAAAGAGAGTCACAGCAGCCCCCAACATTTCTTCTTTCTGAATAAAGTTAAACATGGGACAAATTCCCATGCTGTAATGCCTCACAGTCACTGTCAAATGTCTGGTAACATTCCCCAGTTCTGTGTAGTTTAATTCAGGCTGTGGATATCATAACATAGTTAGAAATTTTATATCCACAGATTTACACACACACACACACACACACACACACACACACACACACACACACACAGCAATCAAAACCTAACTAAACTGGGAGCTTTTAAATATTATCTTATTTGTTCTCAGTCTCCCAGGGGGATGAACAGTGGTGCATGATAACTTTTTCTGCTGGTATTTGCTGAGGTCAGCAACAACTCTCATCATATCCATGTTCAGGGCCCCAGCTCACAATCTCTAAACTTAGATCTGAGCTTGTGAGCAGTTAATTTATTCAAGCCAGCATAAGTCTAGCATGTCATCAGCACAACCATTTTCTTGAAACTCCCCTTTAAGACAACCTGCTTTTCATGTCCTCCTAGAAGTCCAAAGCCCTCATCTTTCCATGCAAAACCAACTTTCTTATCCTATCCACACTCAGGGTTGGATGAGCTTTCACAACTATAGACACCTCTGCAAGAGAACTTGGGGAGTAATGCAAATCAGTCTTTGAAACTAAAAAAGAAATTTTCAAAAAAGATTTATGAGCAGATTAAAGTACTTTGTTAGGCATGGGTGGCACACACTCCCAGCACTTGAGATTCAGAGACAGGTGAATCTGAGTTCAAAGCCTGCCTGGACTGCATAGTGAGTCCAGGACAACCCGAGCTTCTCAGGGAAACCCTGTCTCAAAAAACAAAGCAAAACAAAAAAAATTAATTAAATTAAAGGAATCTTGGAAAGAAGAAAGCTATTGCTGGAACCCTCTGAAAATATCTAATGGCAACAACCCCATTTTGACTAATTTGGGGCCTAATTACTCTTTGACCCATACAGTGATCTGGATTCACACAATAACTGAAGAGCAGCAGTGCACTTAAAAATGTGTTTCTGGTGTCTCAGTTACTCTCCAGGCATGAGTTAGGGACAGCTGCCCTGTGGTATTAACCTTGTATTGCAGTGGCCCTAGAGAACAGATTAATCATCTCTCACTGTAGTGATACCACACTTCATAACAGCGATAATGCATAGCTGTATTTGAGGACCTCAGGACCATCCTCTCTTGGGCAAAGACAGGACTTACAGGAAGTCCTTTTGGAAAGGAAATCCCTCTGGAAAGCACAATAAATTGCAAACCAACAATTTAAACACTGAAAGACTTCAAAGTAAATTACTATCAATACATTATCTCTTGCATGAAGGAGGAGGAAGTGGAAGAGGGAAAGGAGGAAGAAGAAGAATGAAAAAGTCATTTCTAAGATTGACAGTTTAAGGTCTATGAAAAACATAAACTACTCTACCTGGCATGTAAAGAGTTCAAAAATATTAATGCATAAGCATTCAAAGCACAGCCAAAGCTGTGGCTATGGCAATTCAGCCTTCACTCCAGCCCATCGGTTCCACCCTAAGCTCCCATCCCTTCTGCCAGATTCATCTTCTCTATAGAGCTTGGATTTACACATCTGGGGAGGCTTTCTGTCAAACTATAGCTCAACCTTTATTTATATAATTTTTAATTACCATACAAAGAAATGGTTGTTACTATGGCATTTTCATCCATACTATATTCTTATTCATCATCCCCTCTCCCTTCTCCTTCCTCCCCCAAAACAGCCCCAAAACAATCACATGTATTCTATTATCCTCTCTTTCTGTTTCCTCCACCCCCTTAAGATTTCTTCTTGCTCTCTCAGGGTTCCATACACATACACAAAATTACTCTCAGGCATCTAGAAGGAAAGCATGAAGCTTCCCAAGGAAATAAAGGAATATGCAAAACACATTTGTAGAAGTGGTGCCCTTCCCAGGGGACACTTGGGCTGAAATCACAATTGTGGCCTTCCTCTCAGGCTCCCAAACCTGGCCTCTTGCACCAGGAGGAAGGAGCACTCATATTCCCTCCAAAGCACTGACACTGTCCTTAAGCAAATTTATAATAAACTAATTAAAGAATACAACTGATTGTAATGAGGAGCCCTGGTACCTAGTAGTGCTTGCACAGTATATATTCAAGGCCATTGGGGGCGGGGGCAGACATGCTGATCTTTTTGTGTATTTTGAACATTTTGTTTTGTTTTGTTTGTTTTTCGAGACAGGGTTTCTCTGTGAAGCTTTGGAGCCTGTCCTGGAACTCACTCTGTAGACCAAGCTGGCTTCAAACTCACAGACATTTGCCTGGCTCTGTCTCCCGAGTGCTGGGATTAAAGGCATGCGCTACCACTGCCCAGCTATTTTGAACATTTTTAACTCATCCCTATTTATTGCATGCCACGTCAAGCATACAGTTTTCATGGATTAAAAACTAAACTATAGTCTTTCTTTTCTATAAACAGGAAATTATATTTTATACGATGATTTCATGAAAGTCTTTAAGATATTTTTGAAAATGCCACTACATACAATAAAATTAATATAAAAAGTTAAGATTATTCATTAGTTTGTTGATGTTTCTGCTGAACTTGAAAATCTAAGAGTATTTATGAATTAGAATGCTGGATATATAAGTTAGGCTTAAATTATAAGATATTGGTATTTCCTATTTATTTGTTCCTTCATTCATTCATTCACTAATTCAATCAGTTACCATTTATTTGCCGCCTTTCCAAAAAGCATTCAGGTCAGCTTCCTGCGATGTTGTAGTGGTTCGCGTGCTCTCCAGATGTGTTCTACTGTAACGAGCTCAGCTACTGTCTTGAAATGTCATGTTACTGGGAAAAGGACAACATTATAAGAGAATGTTGGTTCAAACCACTATTTTTATTGCCTAGATTAATGAATGATAGAATGATAAATATTTCCATTGGGAGAAAACAAAGGCTGAGAAAGACTGAAAACTCACTCTGGCTGGTACCACAAGGTACTTAAAGGATAGTTTTTTTCTTGCAACTCACAAACCTAAGTGGACATACTTAGAAGGTGAATGAGAGAGACAGGAGACAGGCTCACAAGTCACACAGATATATCATGTGCTTCTGCTTCACTGTCATGACCATGGTGCCCAGTGTGTACCCTCTCTACATTCATCGAAGCCTTTTCACATTTTGTAACATCTGACATTTTCATACATGACTCACAGTAGTCGATACAATAACTTTGTTCATATTATTATCCAAATAGCCATAAAAGTTGATAATGTGGAAAAATTTTAAAGGGAAATAAATAATGTATCTTCACTGACCCAAGAACACATGATCACGTTGTTATGTAGATACTACAGGAGAAATGATTCAGGTTATCTGAACTAAGTGAAAGCCAGTGATCACCATGTGCTCTGTCAGATCCACCTGTACTTCCTGACCCTTCAGTCTCACCAGAATGTGCTTGGTGGCATGAATATTACAGACCCCAAGCATCACATGCTAATCATGCTGACAGCTGCTACCACCAGAGAGCATCAGAGCTGGGGATGAAACACTAACCTTTGCTAATGCCTGCCCAGGGCGTGGCTCCCAATAGAAGTACCACAGGTTCCACAGAGCTAGAGTGGTATTTGCCACCTCTTCTTCTTTTAGTGTTTATTACTGTAATGTTACACTCTAGAGTCTTTTGCTTGTTATTTATAGAATTGGGCAGTAATATAAATTACAATTTCAGAGATGGAAGGCCTAAGTCATACATATGACATATATAAAATAATTGCTTCTTTAAAGTTACCTGGGAGAAAATGTCCTTACTGTCTGTTTCATTAGTTACTAAATCAGTTGATTCCTGCCTAGGAAACTCCTGAGTTAGGGAAATTCAGACAGCAATGTTTGCCTTGATTGTTTCTAAACTTCTGGTGTCTTTTTCCACTGGACCTATGCAGATGACCCAGGATCAGATGGCACCATAATCACTATGCATCTATTCATCCTAAAGCCAAGTGTCGTTTATTCCTTCTCTTTTTTTTCCTGCTGAAAGCAAACCAAGATCTATGCTGTACCCCTAGTCAACTTGTGCCTGTAATTCCTATCAGTACTGCTATATTTATTACTGGCTCTTTATCCCTCCATAAAAAGCTATCCATCATTCTAATTATAAAAAAAAGCCACCAGCTTGCAAATGTACACATCCTTACAGACAGAAGCTAAAATGAGCAATGTTAGTATAAATGTGAATGATGTCTCATCTCTGTTATGGGCTAACACAGTCCTTAAAAATCATAACCATGATTCTCTCATACAGTATGTTTGCTGGAATACTAGTACAGCAATAATTTCACTAAAAATACTTTGGGCAGATTATTTTTCCAGCGTTTCCTGGTTTTGTTTTTGGTGTTGGTTTTTATTTATTGATCTGTATGCTTGCTCCAATTTTGGTGTTTTGTTTTGTTTTGTTTTGTTTTGTTTTGTTTTGTTTTGTTTTGTACAAGGTCTCAGTATGTAGCCTAGGCTGGCCTCAAATTTATGATTCTCCAGCTTCAGCCTCCCTCCTCATTGCTGAAATTATAGACATTTGCCACCATGTTGCTTGGACAAACTATCTTTAACATTTACTTAAGTCTATGAAAATCTCCTTTGCAAACCATGTATCAATTACCTAACAAAGTAGATCCTTGCATTCATCAAAGGTGTCATAAGAACTTGGAAAAGTGTCATATTCTAACGCCACTCATATATTTTCTTCAGCAAGATGGCATTACATATAATTTCACAAGCATAGTGTACACCATTATTTAGCAAATGAGCAAGGCAACTGGTTCAGCTATGCGCATTTACTCATGTTGATACTACTCATATATATACTTACACAAATACACATCCATATGGACACATTCATGTACACAAATGCATACTGAAGGCTCAGCCAGATTAGAAATCACTTCTTTCACTGGATATTTATCACCATTCCTAGTTCTGAGAATCCTC
>CABHPR010140487.1:24561-37848 GCA_902168415.1 Peromyscus melanophrys | reverse complement strand
CTCAACACATTGCCTAATTTCCTGCAGAGCCTCACTATATAGAATATACTTTTGGAGTCATGTGTTAAGATGGCTAGCTGACTGTAGACTTTCCGCGTAGACTTGAAAGCTGGCGTAGGATGATGACTAGTACTGACAACCGCACAGTTCTCTAGTAAACTGAAGAACTTGGAATAAGGTGTTTTCTTAAGGTAGATGCTATAGCTATGAAGAGACTAGCTTCTCTCATTAGCAGCTGAGTGAGGTGACTCATACATACTAGGCATTAGATGAATATTTTTTTTAACCAGAATCATTATGGATCTTCCTGTGAATTACAGTGTTTCTAAGATTAATGCAAAGGTGGGAAAAATCCAGCCCCTTCACTAGAACCTGGCTTTTTGGCACTTTGTATTGAAACCACTCTGGACATCACTGTGGGGGCTGTGGATATGGCTGTTACAGTGGCTCCAGAAATACTGTGGGCACATGTCTGGCTATGGATATAGCTGTTATAAAATATATTATACATCATGCTGATACAGCATCATTGTGCAACATGTCTGTAAAGTGTTACAAGAGGCTGGATAGATCACTGAGCACTTGGTGCTCTTGTAGAGGAACCAAGTTAAGTTCCCCAGCATCCATATCAGGTGGCTTACAACATCCTGTAACTCCTGTTCTAGGGGGTCTGATACCCTCTTCTGGCCTCTGTGGCCATCTGTACTCATGTGCACACACCCATGTAGAAACATATATATACAATACACATAATTAGAAATAAGATAGATCTTTTAAGAAGCAAAGTATTTCAAGATTAACATTTCTCCACAAAAAGTGCCCCATTCTATCATTTCTGCATTCACACACAGGTTAGATAGCTAATTAATTTCAGAGAAGTTGTTGTTGAGAGAATATACATGCTTCCATTATGGGCATCAAAGACTGAAGACTGTTGATTATGTGCAAAATGCAAATTAATGTTTCTTGTTTCTCTTATTATGCTTTTTTGTGTGGTAAATAAATGCTTCATAGATGGAAAAATAATGCTTTTTCAGTCAGTGCATTTGATTTGTTTTGGCAAGAATTTGCATCCTTTCTGTCAGTCATGACTGACTGGAGCATCAGTGGGATTCTGGAAGGTTGAATAAGCACTGTGACTGTGGTAGTGGGAACTCAGGTCTACTTACTGCCTCTCTTAAGTTTCATACTTTCTACTCTTCCATCAGTACCACATGGTTTTGTTTAGTGCAGCTTGTAGTTGAATTTGTACATTTTCACATTTACATACATTTTTACACACATATATGAATGTACACATCTATATTTACATACACATTGTTGTGTGCCTTTTGCTAAGGAGAAACTCCAGATACAGCAGTCACAACAGACCCCACAGGTAGAACTTTCTGAATCTCAGACTTCCAAAGATTTCCTCATACATACTTGTCCAACAATATCTTCTTCCCTTCATTATCTCTACCACAAATCTAGGAATATCAATACTTCCTTCAATGTGTGCATGCAACCTCTCTTGAGAAAGCTTAAGTCTGCATTCATAATTAAAGATAAATGCTCGCTGGGCGGTGGTGGCGCACGTCTTTAATTTCAGCACTTGGGAGGCAGAGGCAGGCAGATCTCTGTGAGTTTGAGGTCAGCCTGGGCTACAGAGTGAGTTCCAGGAAAGGCGCAAAGCCACACAGAGAAACCCTGTCTTGAAAACAAAACAAAACAAAACAAAACAAAACAAAACAAAACAAAAGCTCAAAGTTCATGTATCAAGGGGTGAATTTGAAACTGAGGCAACAAGTTAAAAATTGTTATAGTTTTTCCTTTATGTTCTGGACCTATTGCTTGAGAGCAATCTTATCTATCTCCACTACTGATACATAAACTACTACAGAGAGTACTTGTCATCTATGGAATACTACAAGTTGGTTATTGCCCACCCAAGAACCTACATGCCCTCTGTCTTCTATCCCATCTCTCCACTTTGTCTTTCTGTGATCCACTTTCCCAGCCCTCCAGGCAGACACAGCACTATTTGATGATCACTCACTCACCATCTGTCCTGTAGAGGAAGGTCTTTCTTCTTCAGTAACTGCATAAAAAGGTATTTTTTGTGTATTTGTTGGGTTATTAATTTGCCAGGCTTATGAAAGTATAATTTCTATAAAGAATCATGCTGTGAGATATTTGTACACAGTGTGAGGACATATTACTGTGACTGGTTTGATAAAAAGCTGAATGGCCAATAGGTAGGCGGGAGGTATAGGTGGGACTTCGGCAGAGAGAAAGGAAGTAGGAGATGAATCTAGGCGCAGGTCAGACACCAATGAGACATGGAGGGAGGTGGACACACAGAAGGAAAGGAATGTAAAAAGCCAGGAGGCAAAACATAGATTAATGTAAATGGGTTAATTTAAGTTATAAGAGCTAGTGCAAAAGGCTAGGCTAAGGCCAGGCTTTCATAATAAATAAGTCTCTATGTTATTATTTAGAAGCTGGCTGGCAGGACAGAGAAAGACTCATTACAGAATCACACTTACTGAACATATTTAACTTTGGAGGTCTGGATAAATGACTACATCCACAGATTCATCATGACCACCAAAGTGCCAATGCACTCATTAATTCCAAAAGTTTCATGTTTTTGTTTGATTTTTAATACAAGAATATGCAAAATTATTGTGGGTAAATATATTTGGTGGATATTATTTTGAAGAGGACACAAAAGAGGCTTGAGAAATGGTGTGCATTGACAGGCTCTCATGACTTGACATTTGTGAACTCATACATTTATTTCGGTGGTGAAAAATAATTTAAAACCTACTTTAAAATTATTTTATTTGAGGGGTGTGTGTGTGTGTGTGTGTGTGTGTGTGTGTGTGTGTGTGTGCACATGTGCAAGTGTGCTCATGGTATTTGCAGTGCTCATCAAGGCTAGAAGAGGGTCTGATCCCCTGGAGCTAGAGTTATACAGAGGGTTGTGAGCCACCGTATATGAGTGCTAGGAGTTAAATTCAGGTCCTCTGTAAGAGCAGTAGGTCTCTTAACTGCTGAGCCATCTTTTCAGACCCCTAAAGCCCACCTTTTGGCAATGATGAGATCCATTCTTCTATAAGCACCATTCTTTTGGCAAGGCATTAAAGTTTGTCCATCATAACTAATTGAAAATTTGTATGTTTTCATTAAAACTTTTCTTCTTTCAACCGCCATCCTCATCTAAAGTAAATACTGATTGTTACTATTTCTCTGAGAGCTCTGGTTTACAGCATGGACACCAGAGTGCTCTGACTAAGCTTATAGAGTTGGTTTTAGGAAATGGGTTTAATTATACTCCAACAATGAAGTTATTTGGATGGGTAAAGATCCTCCCTGTAAACAGAGTCCATTGTGACTACTTATCTGATCATTATAAACGGTAAAATTTTAAATAGAACAAACAGGGGATTTTAACACAAAGACTTGTAATAAAGAAATTACAACTTGAGGAGCAGAGAACTGACAAGCTCCTGACAAGCTTGAGATGGCTATCTGTAATGTGACAGCTACCCTCTTTTTTTTTTTTTTATTAATTTTAGGTTCATAATAGAATCTTGATAACTGTATTACAATACCTCCCTGAAATATTTATACAACAGGGTCAGCACCCTGTTTAAGATCTCTTGAACATTTTCAGAGAACAGAAGTTTTATATTGAGTTGTAGCTAGAGTTTTCCTGGTCCTGCCTGGCCCACAGTCAGGACAAATCTCTCTCACCCGCCAGTCCCACAGCTGCTCAGACCCAACCAAGTAAACACACAGAGACTTATATTACTTATAAACTGTATGGCCACAGCAGGCTTCTTGCTAACTGTTCTTACATCTTAAATTAACCCATTTCTATAAATTTATACCTTGCCACATGGCTCGTGGTTTACCAGTATCTTACATGTTGGTACTCATGGCGGCAGCTGGCAGCGTCTCCTGACTCAGCCTTCCTGTTCCCAGAATTCTCTTCTCTGCTTGTCTCGCCTATACTTCCTGCCTGGCTACTGGCCCATCAGCGTTTTATTTATACAGAGCAATGTCCACAGCATTGAGTCTCACATGTATCATAGTTATGGGGTTTCATGGTCTGGGAGGTTTTTTTTTTTTTTTTTTTAAATACTAAAACTGAACTTCTATATGGCTGGTATCTTGTTGATTAGAGGATCTTCAGCTTAGAGGCCACTTCTGCATCTATAGTAGTTGAATCAATGTTAAGACACAAAATTTCCTGTTGTGTAATGAAAGATGTAAAGGTGCATACTGATCCCAGCCCAGCATGACTCCCAGGGCAGAAACATTTAAAGAATACTCGTAAGAAACATTCAGTAGAAACCCTTATCATGGAATCAGTTGATGAAGACAGCATGAAGTTAAAGGCAAAGATGAAAACAGAATCCCAGGAAAGTCAACCACCCACACACATCACATCTGAAGAAACCTATCAAAGCAGTGGCATTGAATATCCTACTGAAATGGTGTTTTGGAGCAGAGAAACGAGAGTAGGACCAGGAGAATTAGAAGGGATGGTTCAACCAAGAAGGTTCTTATGAACGATGTTCCATATATATATTTTTTTAGTATTTAGTCTGAAAACACTTAAAATCAGTTCTTCCAGAAATGTCTGTAAATATGATTCCTGGTTATTTACCATGGTCAGCATGTGCTGTACAATAGGGCTCCAAATAATGCTCCTTGTACTTAGAACTCCAGTATTTATCCTACTGATTCATGAGCATGGGAAGTTTATCCATGCTCTGTTGTCTTCTTCCATTTCTTTTTAAATGTCTTAAGTCTTTACTATACAATTCTTTCACTTGCTTTGATAGTTACTGATAAATTGTGAAAAGTACTGTTTGATTTCTTTCTCAGTATGGTTGTCGTTTGTATATAGAAAGACGATTGATTTTTGTTTGTCAATTTTGTATCCTGCTGCTTTGCTGAAACAATTTGTCAGCTGTAGAAATTTTCTGGTAAGGTCTTTGAAGTTCCATATGTATAAAATCATATCGTCTGCAAATAAGGATAATTTGACTTCTTCTTTTTTATTAGTCTCTATTTGGCCTTTTTCAATTGTCTTATTGTTGTAGCTAAGACTTCCAGTATTATATTGAACAGGTATGGACATCATTGTTTTGTTCCTGGTTTTAGTGGGAATGCTTTGAGTTTCCCTCTGTTCAGAATGATGGTGGCTGTGGGATTGCCGTAAATTGGTTTTATTGTGTTGAGCTGTGTCCCTTACATACTTAGTCTCTTAGAACATACTCTTTGATCAAAATCTTTCATTTACCCATTTACTCCACCCATATGGAAGTAGTCACTGTTGGCTACTTATATTTTAGAGAGAAGTAATTATATTTATTTATATACTGAATTAGTATGAGTGTACTTTGAGTAATTGCCAAGATTGACTAATGTTTAAGAATTTGATTTAAGTGAAGCACAACAATAAAAAAATTGAGCCAAGACATTGTCAACCTTTTAGGTGGTAACCCTTGGAAATATTTGTCAGTGAATGATAAGACTAAGTCTCATTTTGTAACTGATGCATGAGGAACTTAATAGAAAGAGTTCATTCAGGGAATGACGGAGTTAGTAAGTCTTCCTTCAGAAAGAACTGAGTTATAGCTGTAGATGCAGGTTCAAAACTCAAGTCTTTGTCAAAACTCTAGGAAAGGTAATTTGGACTGATTTGCATGGTGAAAACTAAGTTGGTGCAATGATTCTTCCTCAACAGCAGTTAATGGGGATCGTTAATGACTCTCCTTACCATTAATGAGGTTATACAGTTGATATTTCCAAAGACCTTGAAAAACACAATCACAAACACATGCTCATTGGTCACACATATTTGGTGATGTGTGCTATGTTGTGTCATGGTCATGAACTGACTTTATAGAGGATAAGTTATAGTTTCCTAAGCTTTGCTGTTCAGAAAATGTATTATTATTATTATTTGAATGCTTGTTTGAGTTCCTAGGGTAGTAGTAAGTAAACTGTGAATTCCTAACAAAACTTCCAGAGAATGAATTTATTCTGGAAACATGGTTGTAAAATGAGAGAGCAGAGCCCATGTGAGGCATGAGCCATCAATCTGTAGGGTATAAAAGTCTGGGGAGATGGGATGACATTCACACTTCAGAAACATCCCTCTGCTTCTCAACTGAAACCTCACCTCTCAACACCATGTGCTGCAACTACTACGGAAACTCCTGTGGAGGCTGTGGATACAGCTCTGGCTGTGGATATGGCTCAAGATATGGCTATGGCAGTGGATATGGCTCAGGCTATGGCTGTGGATATGGCTCTGGCTATGGCTGTGGATATGGCTCTGGCTATGGCTGTGGATATGGCTCTGGCTATGGCTGTGGATATGGCTCTGGCTATGGCTGTGGCTATGGCTCAGGCTATGGCTGTGGATATGGTTCTAGGTACGGCTGTGGATATGGCTCTAGTTGTGGGTCTGGTTCCAGATATGGCTGTGGCTATGGCTCAGGCTATGGCTGTGGATATGGCTCTGGGTGTGGTTATGGTTCCAGGTTTGGCTATGGATATGGCTCTGGCTGCTGCAGCTACAGAAAATGCCGTTCTTCATGCTGCTAGTTCCAACCACAATTCCTCCTTCACTCTGGGAATGAGCAAAGTAGGAGCAAGCTGAACTAGAATCGCCATCCATCCCCTGCAAGCCCAAGGAATGACTGAGAACTGTGTGCCAGGCAGCTGAAAACATCTCACAATATGCGGTTGCTCCTGATATAAACTGAAGAGTCTGGCTCATCACGAAGATGGATTTTATTTTCCTGGGTTTTGGACTATAACTATCTTTTTGAGCCTGTGATGCAGCTGTCTTCACAAGCACGGAAGAAATGTACAATTGGAATATACAAATGTGGGGAAAATGCTGATTTCTGAATAAAATAATTTATTTACCATGAAGTCTGGATTCTTCCGTCAGCATTATCTTTAATTATTATATACTTGAAAACTATTAATTGAAAACTAACATTTTTGAAATATGTGAAATAAGAAGTCTTAGAGTGCATAAAATATGCCAGAACCCAAATCATTGGAAATGACTAGGATCTTTCTTCCTGCTGTTGCTATATTACTTTTACGTTCATGTTTCAAAGAGGGTGATAAATGTGACCCACATTTTGCTCATGATCTAGGCATGAAAACAAGAATGGTGGATGGTGAGGGCAATCAAAGCTTACTGAGAACCTAGGTTTACATTTTTTGGAAAAGGAACTGCCTCTTTTCTGCTCATCTCTATTTGGCTAATACATGCTCCTGTGGCCACTCGCAGTTAAAGGCGGCTGAGCAGAGGAGGTCTGTGAGCAGCTACTGTGTCAGCCATCCAGCTGTGTTCTGAAATCTAATAGATTTGGGGTTCTGGAGAGAAGAGCAAAGATCCAAGTGAACAAAAGTTTAAGTAGTGGACAGGTGACTGATGGGAATTCTGACTGTGCAGGCACACACTTGTGTCACATACAGGGTAGAAGAGTGAGCTGAATAAACCACCCCTTTCCCATTAGATTATTGTTCCCATGGGCTTTTTGTGCCCTTTCAAATGTCACTATTTTTCTTGCAATTTTGTTTTGATTTCTATTCTTTTCCCCATCAGCCATTCACAACCATCTTACAATTTATTCTATCACATTTCAACACCCGCCAGCTGGTCCCCAGAGAAACGACCATTCAATAAGTTGCATATACCTACTATGCGAGTATGAAACCTGGAAGCCTCCAAATGTGAAAGGGTTCATTTGTTGCCCACTGGAAAATTCTACACTGCAATAATCTATGTTGTGCAGAAAAATATTAGCAACAAAGAAAAACATTGGCTTCACACTATATGTGCTAGGATTATTTGGAATGCAATGAGCTCTCTGTCTAGATATGAATCCCATTTGTATGACATCTTATTTTGTGTAGATAAATATTGAACAATGCAAAATATATTAGTGCTAGTGGGTAAGGGACATTTTAATCTCCTCTGTGCATTTCAGGTGATGAAAGCATATTGGTTATCATTGAAAAATCTTTTTTATCATTAAGCACTCTTTGTCTTGAAAGATTCATCTTTGCTACCATGTGCCCATTTGGGATAGACATTTATAAATAGGAGGGGTTTATGATAAAGACAATTACATCTTGTACTTATCTGTATTTGTTATTTCTGTTTGCTTCATGGTTTTCCACGTGTTGCAGATACAGAAATTTGCCATCCCATAATCATAAAGAGTCATAAAAATCTACCCTCTTTTGCTCTTACCACAGAACTGCTAGAAATGTTCAGAGAGTGAAAGACTTTGAAACATTCAACCCTAAATGGGAGGTCTGTATCCCCTCAAGGCTCATGGACCCATGTAGAAAAGGAGGCAAAAAGATCATAAAAGCTAGAGGTGATGGATGGCTCCAAGGAAATCATGTCTTCCAGACTCCATAGGACTGATGCACATATGAACTAACAGAGACTGTGGCAGCACACACAAAGCCTGTACTGGTTCAAACTAGATGTGATTTCAGTACTGAGAGAAGGAAGTGGACACAAGATCCTGTTCTTAACTAAGAAGCTATCTAAAATAGATACCCACCAGCAAAGGAAAAATTAGTTTTCTCCAATGGAATCTCACTGTATGTATTATCTACATTTCAGAATAGGGCCAATGCCCAGAAGTATTTCACCAACACAAAGTGAACTTATTTTATTTTTGTCTTGCTTTTATTTTTTTTGGTGGGGGTTGGTATTTTGCTTGTATATTTTAGTATCTGTTTCGCTGGATTTTTTTTGTGTTTCTTTTCTTTTAAAGAAAAGAGAGGAAAAGGTTGTGTGGGTAGAAAGGTGGGGATGATTCTTGAGAAGTTGGAGGAGAGGAAAAGATAAAAATATTTTATGAAAACATGTAAAAAAGCCAAAAAATTCTACATTTTACTCATTTGTTAAAATATTTATGTTTCACATTTGGATCATTAACCTCCAAGAAGCTTCCTTTTTATATTTAATTTCAGTTTCATATCTATGTTGAGAAGGTTTTCTCTGTATCATCTGCTAGGCAACAAATCATTTCAATTGACTGGCCATTCCTCTTTTGTGTGATGACTCTGTGTTACTAGTGTGTTTTCACATTTGTCTCTAACTGCATATTAAGCTCTCTTCATTTTATGCACATTATTCATATTATGAATAATTTGCATATTTATGTATATTAAAATTTACTTTTTGTGTATGATGTGGAATTAATTACCACTGAAAAGAATTTAATGCAAAATACTCTTCACAATATGGGAAGTTTCTGAAATGTTTAGAGGGGTGTAAAAACAGAAGAGCTTCCCTTCATGTCTTGTCATGAAGTGATTCAAGTGTTGGGATCTCTACTTATTGTAAGACTGAGTAACTTTTCACACTCAGAATGCATGCTTAGTTAATTAATCATTCTCAATCACTTCTAGATTCTGTAAGGGAAAAATAAATGAAAAACACATTCTAAAAAATAGAATAAGGACTATGTGTTCAGCAAATCAAGGAAAAATGATGCCCAGTTATTTGTGGATTTATGAGGAATAAATATTACATCTGTGATGAACTTTGAAGTAACCTACCTCTATCATTTATAGGTTTCCATTAATAATTAAATAATCTAAGTAATAGCAGCAGTATCTCCATAGCCATAGCTTCGATCAAAATGATTAGAATTATCTAATCACTAACACTCAATGCTTAACTGAGTAATAAGACATCACTCAACTCTTTGCTGCCCAACAGAAACTCACTTCATAATTAACAACATAATCTATTAAAAGTGAATTTATGTAAGTTGCAAACAATAGCAAGTGAGAAGAGATTATCATGAGAAATAGACAGAAATATAAAACAGAATGAAGAATGTTGCATATTATGATATGGGAATTCCTTAATAGAAATAGATAATAATTACCATTAGTATATCCCAAAATCAGAGCAGGCAAGATATATTAATCAGGCACAATAGGATATGTGCATAAGACAGTGTTTGTAGTGATCCTTTCCATTCTCTGGACCCTACAGTCTTCTCACACCCTCTTTTGTGGTTCTGCTTCCTGGGCATTTAAGAGGAGTGATACAGATGTCTCATTTAGGGCTGATCACTCAACTGTCACTACTCCTTATCAAATATTTAAAGGTCTAAAGTAAAACCATTCATAACATTTCCAGAGAATTGAGGAGTAGGGGACTCCGCCATATTTGTTATTTGTTTAATGAGTCCAGTGGTTTTGTTGTTTTTTTTGTTTTTATAACCAAAGCAAGTTAGAGTATGGTAAGCAAACAAGATAAGAGGCTAGCATTTTTGATGCACACAGATGTGGAAATCTTCTACAGTTAGCAAACCAAAATCCATAAGGCATCATGAGAGTCATTTCCCATGAACAAGTGGAATTTGTCCTGTTATGGAAGGATGGTTTGCTACACTTGAATAAACAACAGGACACACCATATTAACACAATGAAAGGCAAAACTCACGTAATAATAGTACCAGATGTAGAAAAGACAATTAGAAATACTTGTCACAGTCTACAATAAAAAACCCTCAACTATTTTGATCTGTAATCAGTTTACCTGAACACATTAAAGTGTACATACCGTGTCTGATGCTAGCATTATATTCAACAGGGAAAATCTGAAGCCTTTCCTAAAGGATGCCCATTCCTGCCCTGCCTGCTCACTGTAGTACCGTAACAGGTGACTGAGTTGTATGGCCTGAGGAAAGAAACGTAAGACATCAAAACAGAAGGAAAGGGGCTGTATTATTCATTATCTCCCCCCTCCGTGCGTATAACATGTGCACATATGTTTGCTACATGCAGAAAGGAGAAGACAGCTTTTAGTGACATTCCATTCCCTTTTGGGGGGATAGGGTCAACTCACTGGCCTGGGGTTAAGCTTGTGAGCTTCAGGGACCCCCTCTCTCCAGTTCCCCCTTACTGGGTTAGGCCTTTGCACCACCATGTCTTTTGTTTTTGCTTTTGTTGTATGGGTAGCCTCCTAGCCATATACATGGAACCAGATGACAATATCATCTGACCTCTCTCCCTTCATCATAGGCTGTCACTTATGAAGCCTTTTCTGATCCCATGCCTGTTTCCACATCGCACTGCTGATCATCACTATGTTCCTGGGAGGTTAGTCCCACTTTTCTAATGACTACACACCAAGGCGTGTTTGTTTGCGTATTTGTTCATCAGCCTCATGGAGACATCACTCCTATAAAGTGTGTGAATGTAATGCATATAAATTCCTGACTTTAGAGCTATGCTTGCACATGCAAATCTGTCATGTGCAATTAATCAAACATATTAATCCCTGTCAAATTTCCTTATTCTGCTTTTTTTTTTTAAATCATGACAGGAATATTTAACATGATAGCTGCTTCTCACGGATTTCAAAGTGCCAAGTACACTAGTGTGGACTGTAGCACAGATTTCAGTCCATTTGTTAAATGGGAACGATGCCTTCCATAAAGTTCCGTCCTGTAAACATTTGCTAGACTTTCTTAGATGACCATATTCATAATACATTTAAATTCTTATCTTTCATGGAATAATGATTTTGTGTTGAATTGTCTGTTACTGTCTCATATGTGGCTTACAACTACTGACTAGACATAGCATTATTCGAAGATTTTTATACTGAGGTGTGACTGTGTGCATTTGACAGCTGAGCCAGGGGTAGTACACATTTACAGTGTGCAAAAGAGTGAAAAAGGTTCAAGGTAGAGATCCTCCGGTGACGGCCAACACGGGAATGTTCAAGATTGCTAAGAATGAGAGAGGAGTAATTTATGGAAACCCATCACTATAGAAATAGTGGGAGAAAAAGATAATTTTAAGCACATAGTTTTTAGATAAGAGTAGAGATCTCCTATAAGTTATGGAAATTTATGCAGACTAGATCATATGCATACTTAATAAACATGCTTCTGCCCCTTGGCCAAAACCACCTTTTATAGATGCCTTGAAGCATATATATGAAGCATGGTTATTTGCTATAATAACCACTCCAGGCAACAAGACACTAAGTCACTCTGCTTCTAGTTATATTTCCGTACCATTTGATTGAGATGTCATTTACATATACACTCCACTCATCCAGAGTAATTCTTATATATTAATCACAGCGTATAAGGAAGCATGGAAACACTGACCAAATCTAAGTGTAGATTGAGTAATCTCACAAAAATTGACCTGCTTAAAATTTTTTTCCACTCAATTTGTCTAAAAACTGAACAAGTAACTTACTGAACCAAAACATTTTCAACTCTCCACATGGAAACTTTTGGATCCATTCACCTTTAAATTGCATGAGATAAATATACTCAGAAGCTGATGCATAGGAATTTAATAACATGTTTTAAAAGAGAAAGAAAGAGAAGTACATAACCCACCTACAGAAGGACAGACAGATGAGACCTCCATAAGAGGGAAGGAGGAAGCTTTAAAAGTGGTTGTAGCAAGTTAAAGTATACTTCTTTGTCCAGAATCCATGAAAAGGAATTTAGAGATTTGTTGATGGGGAGGATGAATCATGAGGAAAGGAGAACAAGACACAGAGTGAAGCTCCAGCTGTCACAGTTGGTGATGCTCTTAACTCTAAGTACACAGCATGTGATAACAAGGACTTCAATAATATAGTGAAAAACACATCTTCACAGGTTCCACATAAGCTGGTGACGTTTTCTGTTATGTCATGGTCGTAAAATGACTTTCTGGAGAATAAATTATGATGCATAAGTTTGAGTGTCTCGAAAATATATCTATTTCTTTAAATGTTTGTGTGAGTTCCTGAGAAGTAAATTGTGAATTCCTAACATGACTGTTCAGGGGATGAGTTCACTTCAGGAACATGGCTGTGAAAAGAGAGAGGAGCCCATGTGATGGCATGAGCCATCCAGTCCTGTAAGTATATAAAGGTCCGAAGAGACTGGATGGTAGCTTCACTTCAGAAATATCTGACCTCTCAACTGAAACTTAAACCTCTCAGCACCATGTGTTGCAACTATTACAGAAACTCCTGTGGAGGCTGTGGCTACAGCTCTGGCTGTGGCTCTGGCTCTGGCTGTGGATATGGCTCAGGCTATGGCTGTGGGTATGGCTCAGGCTATGGCTGTGGATATGGTTCCAGTTATGGCTGTGGATTTGGCTCAGGCTATGGATGTGGATATGGCTCTGGCTGTGGATATGGCTCCAGGTACGGCTGTGGATATGGCTCTGGCTGTGGATATGGCTCCAGGTACAGCTGT
>CABHPR010140487.1:0-24551 GCA_902168415.1 Peromyscus melanophrys | reverse complement strand
GCTGTGGATATGGCTCTGGCTGTGGATATGGCTCCAGGTACAGCTGTGGATATGGCTCTGGCTGTGGATATGGCTCCAGGTACAGCTGTGGATATGGCTCTGGCTGTGGATATGGTTCCAGGTATGGCTGTGGATACAGCTCTGGCTGCTGTAGCTACAGACCTCTTTGCTACAGAAAATGCCACTCTTCTTCCTGCTAGTCTCCAGGGTAATTCTTCCTTGACCTTGGGAACAAGTACTGCAAGAGAAAGTCCAACTGGAACCTCCATCTCTTTACTGTGAGCTCAAGGAATGACTGACAGCTATGTGTTGATACCTGGGAACATCTCACAATATGTGTTTACTCCTGGTATAGCCTGAATATTTTCAGCACATCATGGAAGATGGATTTGATTTTACTGGGTTTTGAAGTGTAAACCCCCACAATCATCTCTTGAAGCCTGTGCTGCCGCTGTCTTCAGAGGCACAGAAGAAATGTCCAGTTGGAATATATGAATGTGAAAAAAATGCCAGTTTCTGAATAAAGTAAATTATTCACTAAGAAGTATAGACTCCTTTATGTAATTGTGATCATTAATTAATAGAGTATTGAAATTAAATAACTGAAATATAATATGCTTTGAATTACGTGAGATAAATCTCATAGAGTTGGCAGGTGATTTTATTAATAAAGTGTCCTCATATGTTCCCAAGTCCTCCACACTGTCCTTACCTAAATAGCCCAAGAGTTCCCCACCTCAACTTTCCTTCCCTTAGGGCATTGGCTGTATGATAATCTCTTTCTAATTTCCAGGCGGTTCTAGGTACCCTAAGTTAAACACACAACTCTAAAGAGTTGAGCAAGTATGTATCAGTAGGATGTAGAGTCTTTTGGATATATGCCCAGGAGTGGTACAGCTGTGTCATAATGTAATTTACTTCTGAAAACCTCCACACCCACAACAATCTCTCTAGAGACTATACTGGCTTACACTCCAGCCAACAGTGATCAAGGTTTCCTCTTTCTCCACATTCACCCCAGTTATTGTTGTCAGTTGATTTTTATTTTTATTATGAACAGTGTAACAGGAATCTTAAAAGTTCTTATTAATAGAAAACCTGGAGCCAGATATTGGGGTGAAAGCTGAAAGATCAGAGAAGCAGAACAGCCAGCCACTAGCTTAACTCTACAAAACCCCCAGCCTCTAGAGAGTAAATTCTTGTTTCCTCATGCCTTATATACCTTTCTCTACCCAGGCATCATTTCCTGGGATTAAAGGCATGTATGCTCCCCAGTACTGGGATTAAAAGTGTGTGCCACCACTGCCTGACCTCTATGTCCAATCTAGTGGCTGGCTCTGTCCTCTGGTCCTCAAGGCAAGCTTTCCTAGGGTACACAGTATATCACCACAGGTCAGTCATTAAGACTGAGATGAGAGGCAATCTCAAAGTAATTTTAGTTTGATTTCCCTGACGACCAATGATCTTTACACTTAAAAATGTTTATTTGGCACTTATAATTTTTTGTGGAATTTATGGTCATATTAAAAGCCTATTCTTTTGGATTGAATTTCTTTATTTTTCTTAATACGTTGGTCTTTGAGTTCTTTGTACATTCTGGATATCAATCCTTTGTTGGATGTATAGTTTGCCATGACTTTTCTCCCATTCTACAGGCTTTCTCTTCATTATAATGACTGCATCCTTTTATAAACAAAAGCTTTTTGATTCTTTATCATAAAGGTAGAAAAATACCTTTAGAAATCATATGGGATGATAAAGACAGCCAAAATGATCTGAATCAAAAAGACTAAGGCATTATCATACCTGATCTCAAGTTATACTTGAGCAAAAAACAAACAAACAAAAAACCAAACCCACAACCATGGTACTGGCACAAAAACAGAAATGTAGATCAATGAGACATAACAAAAGACCCAGGTCTAAGTGTGTGCTGTTACAGCCACCTGAATTTTGACAAACACTTCAAAATTATACACTGGAGAGAAGACAGCGTTTTTTTTTTTTTTTTTTTTCCAAGACAGGGTTTCTCTGTGTAGCTTTGCGCCTTTCCTGGTTCTCACTCCGTAGACCAGGCTGGCCTTGAACTCACAGAGATCCGCCTACCTCTGCTTCCCGAGTGCTGGGATTAAAGGAGTGCACCACCACCGCCCGGCAGAAGACAGCATCTTTAACAAATAGTTCTGGGAAAACCAGACAGTGGCTTAAAGAAGAATGAATCTAGAACCGTAGCTCTCATCCCGCACAAAAACCAGCTCCAAGCGGATCAAAGACATCAGTGTAAAACGTGAAACTCCACAGCTGTGAGAAGGGCAGGGAGGAGTGCACTACCGTGCACAGGCACCTGTAACAACTTCGTAAACAGGACTCTGGTTGCTCAGAAATTAAGGCCGGCAATTGACCGCACTGACCTTCCGAAAGCCAGACACCTTCTATATCCTTCCCAGTCTCCACTTTGAGGGGCTCGCCTGTGGGTCCGGGCTTCTCACCGCCTCACTCCTCCACTCTTGGTTGACAGCACCCTCAGTGGCGGTCCTGCGCTTGCTCCCCCTTGACTGAAGAGCGAGAGAGAATATTTTGTGGTTTCTAAGAGCTATAATTAATGTACCAAAGCTGCCCGTATGTAATGTATATAATTTGTCAATTTGAATACATCCTTGTACCTCTGAAATCATGCTTATAAACTCAGTCATAAACATGTCCATCACCTTTCAAGACTTCTTCATGTTCTGTTTTGCATTTTTCCCCTTAGGTGAAGAAGCAGTTAAGATGGTAACTACATTTTCCTGTTAAGGGCACAATGCCCTACTGTTTGGCACGGCACAGCAGTTTCTAAATTCCTCAGGCGAGTATCGTTCTTGTCTGATTTTCCTTCTTTGAGGATTCCTCCAAACCCAGAGATTCTGATAAATTTTAGTTTCCTTTTTGCTACAGATGGATAATTTCATATTGAATTTGTTTGATTAAACTGCTGTGCTGTTTTGTGTCTCCAGATTGGACCCAGAGGGGTGGGATATTTCAGACTTAGGAGACAGATACATTACTGTTTATATCAAGGCCAAGTCCAGCGTAACGTAGCAGATTTACTGGTGTGTAATTTGAGATATGCAAATGGAGGGCAGCACATTGACATGAAACTCAAAATTCCAAGCAGCTGTCAGTAAATGGCAGGTCTTGGGCAGACCTCTCCGTATGGAATCACTCCTGTGAGTTTATACCAACTTGGAAGTCTTGGTAATTTATAAGTAACACAGAAAGATTGACTGCCAATAATATCGTGATTGTAAAGTATCCAATGAAAAGCTGGGTAAGTAAATATTATCAAAATGCTGTTAGGGACTGAACACTGGGTTGATTTGTTTTGCAAGAATATTGTTGAGTATATTTCATGTCTGGGCTATAAAATGAGGTAGAAGCCAGCCTTGAGCTCTATAGTGAGACCCTGAATCAAAACAAACAATAAACCAAAAAGTTGTTGACTGAAGGCATCTACAACACTCCAAACTGAAACTTAGGAGAATTTCTTTTTGTGTTTAAATAGTAAATCTCTGTACAAAATGGATATATTTCTTTTAGTAGTCTAACATTTCTTTTTCCTTTTTTTTTTTTAACCCCAATATGAAAGTGATGCTGATAACCTCTCTGGAAATCTTTCCTTTAGAGAGAAGGGTAAGATTTTAAGGAGTGGAGGTGATATGCTGAACTTTTCAATTCTTGATCAGTAAATCATAAATAGTATTTAGAATGGTTATGATGTACGATAGTTTTACTAAAGGGAACAATAACCAAGATGAATATATTTAAGAAGAAGGAAAAATACTAATAGTAGTAAGTCAAGCATCTTTGTAATAGAACATTTCCATGACCCTGAGAGAGGCAAATAATTAACACACATGCATCAGAGGCCACACATTGTCATGTTCATAAACGGTTTCCTAATTTAGTTATTCTCCTTGCCCAATCTTTTCCTGCCTCTTATTTATAGCTATGCTGTAACTTGTATGTACTCACCTGTTTCAGCCATTTCAAACCTTAACAGAGTTGGTCACGCTATTTCAAGTAAATGATGCTATTTAATGCATTTTTCAAACCCTCTTTCACTTAGTATTACTTGTGTTGAAAGTTCCATCATGGCTAACATTTCCACAGGTAGATCCTATATTGAAGCTGCAGCATGCTGGTCCATGAGGCATTAACTATGAGTTTGCTATTTCTTACTGCAGATATGGTCATACCTGCCATGGGTGTCTTTCTACCACAATATTGCTGCAGTGAACACATGTTCCCTGGGGGTATCTGTTATTCTCAACCCAACATATGACTTGAGGCAGAATGTGATTATTCAACTTTACTGCACATTCCAGTCCATGCTCTGACACTGCATTTTCTCACTTCTACATATACGCATATAAACATCTCTTATTGCTTTCTTGGGAACTGTAAGGCATAATATAATCTTTTAATTTATGTATCTGTGTTTAGTAATGACTTTGAACATTAAACATTCTTTTCCCAGCAACATTAACCTTTCTTAGTCTCTTCCATATTTCTCCAGGGGAGTTCTGGATTTTAAAAATTGATTTACAGAAATTCTTTGTAATCCCCTTATTATTTTTAGATATTGCAAATATCATCATCCAGACAATCATTTGCTTGCCTATATCTATAATGTAGTTTACACAACTGGAGAAAAGTGTTAACCACATGACTTATGTGACTTGGTAATTTTGTTTAGAAAGGTGACCCTCACTCTTTATGAAGGGGATTCTACACATTTTGGTAATACATACAGACACACTTAAGTGTGTGTGTGTGTGTGTGTGTGTGTGTGTGTGTGTGTGTGTGTATGCCACATGTGCAGATACCATGGAGGCTATAATAGAATCTGATCCCCTGGAGCTGGACTTACATGAAGTTCCAAGTTGCCTGATATAGATGCTGGGGAATGAACTTGGACCCTTGAGAAGAGCAGGAAGTGCTCTTAGCTACTGAGTCCTCACTACAGCCTTGACACTCTGTATTTTCTTTCAGTAACATTGTAGTTTCCATATTTGGATCACTCATACTGCCTAGAACTTCCCTTTATACATTTTGTTATAATTTCATTTTTCCACTATATTGATCAGTTTTCTTCAATGCACAAAATAGCTCATCCTGACATTGGCTGGCGGTATTGCCTATTATTTAACATAAGCCCAAACTACTCTCTGAATTACTTATTAAACTCTCTTTACATTTACTTTTGTTTACATTTTTCAAAGGCTTTAAAAAAAAAGAACAAAGTCCTGGTGAAGAACATTTGAAGCCTAGACCAGGAAGGCAATAAAGTCATTCTCAGTTTTACTGCAGGTATGAGAAGCATGTTACTTTCTCAGAAAACTTGGTTGTATGTAATCTGCAAACAGAATCAGGACTTTGGGGATACATGAGGAGGAAAGCCTTAGAGGTGCAGAAAAAGGAGATCAGATCATGAAAGGGGTGTGGTCAGGGAGAATGGACTCTACTTCAGTTATTTAAAGAGATCATGGGTATTAGTTGGAGGTCCTAGGAGATTATGAGGTGTGACATGGTGATAATAGTTCCCTTGCTGTTGGAAACTCACATCTCTTGCTAGAGATGAGGCACCAATGGTGGGGTGATGATTTACTGTATTTTCTAAGAATGATGCTTAATTTGTTTACTAATACAACCACTCCCCAAACTCAGGTTTCTCACATATAAAATGTGAATTAGATGATCTCCCAGTGCTTTTGTAAGGCTTCACTCCCAAAACTCAGGCTTCTCACTTGTAAAAATGTGAATTAGATGATCTCCCAGTGTTCCTGTAAGGCTCACTTTAATACTATTTTAAAAAGCAATTTACTTTTTATTGTAAGAACTATTTTAAGAGCCTGTCATATGAATTTCTTCAAAGGAGTCTTCACAGGAAAACAGTAATTAGAACTTTAAGAGACTAATTAATATATTTTCTCATAGGGCCCTCTAAAACACAGTCCTTGGTATGAGTAATAGATGATTTATAATTTATGTTTTTATTCACCTAAATCTCCAGATTCATGGTTTTGAAATTTTAGTATCTTCAGTGTAGACACAATTTCAAGATACAGTCTCTTTCCTATGATACCAGTCCCTTTGGTATCCTTACAATTTTAAATCAGGGCCTCAATAACCTTTCACATTTAAAGAAAAATATGTGTTATAGCAGAAGGTATGTGCCTCTTGAGGTTGCAGAACTGGATATGTTCTGATGCCAAGTGTGATGTATTGACATTGTATTCTAGCAGTGATTTGCTGTACAAAGCTGTAATCACATTGCAGCTAGCAAACATTAGGATAATTAGGAGGAATTGAGCAAATACATGAGGGACACATTATCCACCAAACACATTTTTAGGTAACGTTCAATTAGTTCAAGTATATTTCTTGTGCAGTTTCTAAATGAAAGACCCTGGACTCAGATTTAGCTCTCTGATAACTGAGGATTTCTAACATTATAAAGATTCCTCAATGATGTTGGGTTTGGATAATTTAATCTATGTTTTAAGACACACAGAGCATTGTCCAACAATAACTTGGTTAGTTATCCGCTGCAGCTGGAGGCATGGGCTCAACAAGGAGAGCTTGAGACATTTGAGTGACTTTCTTTTTACAGGTGATGTAACTGATGCCATAGCAACAAAAACTGCTGTGCAAATCCCTGTGATATTTAGATTTTATGTTTGAATTAAAGTTTCTAAAAAGACATTGAATCCTGAAAATAGAAAAGATATTTCAGGAAAATTTATTTTTAAAACTTTGAGGCATGACAAAAGAAATAAATTCTCATTAAGAAATTATTGTAACCAAAGAGAAAGAAGGATTCAAAAATAGGAAAGTACTCCTTACATATTAATCTTCTAGTTTTGGAAAATGCTGAAGAGTAAGGACTTAAAAATAATGTAGCCTACTTTGGTAATCAGATTAGTGAATACCCTAACTGTCATCATAGAGCCTTCAACCAGTAACTGATGGAAACAGATGAAGAGAACCACAGCCAAGAACTAGGCTGAGCTCCTGGAGTCCAGTTGAAGAGAGGGAAGAGGGGTTCTGTGAGGAAGGGACATCAAGATCATGATGAGGAAACATACAGAGACAACCAAACCAAACTAGTGGGAACTCATGAACTCTGGACCAATAGTTGTGGAGTCTCCATGGGACTGGACTAGGCCCTCTGCATAGGCAAGACAGTTACGAAGCTTGATCTGCTTGAGGCCCCGCCCTGGCAGTGGGATCAGGATCCATCTCTAGGGCATAAGTGAGCTTTTTGGAGCCCACTACCTATGGAGGGACACCTTACACAGCCTTGATCCAGGGGGACCTGCTTGGACCTGCCTCAACTGAGTGTATCAGGCTCTGATGATTTACTGCGGGACGCCTTGCCTTGAAGGAGATGGGAATGGGGGGAAAGCTGAGGGGGGTGGGTGGGAGGATGGAGGAGGGAGGAGAGGGGATCTGTGGTTGGTATTTAAAATGAATAGAAAATTTCTTAATAAAAAGAAAAGAAAAAATAATTTAGAAACTGCTTGTTGTGTATGGGATCATTTCAAAGAAGAGAATCAGCAGCAGTAATTACAAAGCTAAATTTCCAGTTTGCATCCCCTTGATCTCCTTTTGTTGTCTTATTGCTCTAGCTAGGACTTTGAGTACTATATTGAATTGATATGGGGAGAATGGCTGGGCTTGGTGGCCTATACTTTTTTTCTCTGCACTTGGGAAGCAGAGGCAGACAGAAAGACAGATAGATCTCTGTGAATTTGAGGCTGGTATGGTCTACATGGAGAGTTCCAGATCAGCCAGGGCTACACAGTGAGAATTTGTCTCAAAAAGAAGAAGAAGGAGAAGGAGGAGAAGGAGAAAGAGAAGGAGGAGGAGGAGGAGAAGGAGAAGGAGAAGGAGAAGGAGAAGGAGAAGGAGAAGGAGAAGGAGAAGGAGAAGGAGAAATGAAATGGTATTTAAATCAATAGTAATTACATTGATTGAATGTTAATAGATCGTATGACACTCGTTATTATGGATATGCTTTGAGATGAGGAGGTTTCTGCTGGGCAAATGCAAAGATTCTCTTAGATCCATACTGAATGATCAACTGAACTCAGACTCCCTTGATCAAAGTGAAAATCTTCCCACCAACCCTACCTATTTTTTAGTTGTTGATGTATCCTGACCTTTCTAAAAAATCTCAATGAGTATAAGTGGCACAGAAGATTCTGACATTGGCTGCAATTGAATTCACTGATCAACAAGTTGGATGATATTTAAAATGAACGCAGTAGAAGAAAACTATTTAAATACAATGTAATAAAGCAACTTAAACCTATATAAAAACAAAGCGCCTTAGGCAAAAAATTAAAACGTTTTCAGTTAAACTAGGAAGCCGACAGGTTTTGGCAATTGTCCTCATCACCATGGTAAAGCTTATATAGAGAAGAAAATAAATATGGTGTAACATTGGGGAAAACAAGTGTTTTGGTGATTATGTCCTTCTGAAAAAAAAACTCTAGATACACAAGTAAACTGGTACAAAAATTAAGGTATATGTATACTAGAAAAATACATTAGAAAAATTTTCTACTTAGAAAGATTTAGAACTAGAAACAGTAATCTTTATTATATCATGTAACTGAATTGTCAGTAAATAGTAGGAAAGCTGCAAAGATCTGGTCAAAAACTACAAATTATCTTAAGAAAAAATCTGAAGACACACACCCATTTTGTCTTGAATGGGAAGATCAGGCATCAAATGTAATCCCCCAAGTTAGAGATGATTTAAAATGTCTGCTGGTTTCTTTACACAAAAAAAGATCCTAAATGTACATAAATGCAACCCCAGGACCCGTGAAGGCTAAGAATGTGGTATTGATTTCAGAATAGAAAAATGGAAGAAAGGAATATGATCAAGAATTTAGAAACATAGGCAAGTACACTTGAGTTATCATCATATAATACAAAGTTTGAAGTGGGATGAGATAAGAAAGCTGGTTATTTAATACATGCTGCTAATGCAGCCCATTAGGAAGCAAGAACTGTGGATATATTATTATTGTATTTGGGAAGACATTGCATAAAAATAAAAAACTCAAACACAAAAAGCAAAAGAAAAAAAAAGAACCAAACAACAGCAAGAAAAATGTGTAAAGATGAAAAGAGAACATGCATAAATACATATACCCGCATTATGGATCATCCCTTCACATCCACGGAAGACTGCTCTAGACCCCCCATCAAAATTCAAGGATGCCCAAGTCTGCTACAGAAAATGATATAGGATTTGAATACAACACGAACACAACCTCTACCTTCTTTAAATATCTCTTGAATGTGTTATTTATCAACATAATGTAAATTCTGTGTAACAGCTAATCTATATCTATATTATATATATATAATCTTTAGGGAATAATAATAAGGCATAATCTTTTGTGAATGTTCAGTACAAAGGAATTTTTTTCTGAATATTTTCTATCCGTATTTGGTTCAATTCACAATGTTGATTACATAAGGCTGACTCTATATTCACCAAAGATATTTACCAAAAATTAAACTCTAGAAGCTATAAGTGAAAAGATACATGCATGAAAGTGAGTTAGCAAAAGAGTGTTTAAATCTTAGGAAACAGAAACCTATAGAACCTCAATGAAAAAGGAAATAGAAGATTAGTAGAAATCTCATCTAAGTTAATATAAATATCCAAACTGTTAACAAATATGCGAATTCACTTATGGTTAGGGAAATTCAAGATAAAAAATACCACAATATTATCTTATCAGAAAGTCAATACAGTGTTTGCCATTCTTGTTGACAGAATTTTGGGAAAAACTCACTCAGTCCCTAGGAAAGTGGTACCTTGGGGTCCTGGGATGTCGGTGAAGATGGTACCTTCTTTCCTAGATCCCACAGGCCTGGCTGCTCTGACTATAAAACATTCAGAGACCAAAGCTGCCATTTACCCCCTCTTAGATGGTAACTTCTGACACATTCCATGCACTTGACATCATCTGTACACTGCATACAAACCCTGTCCTCAATCCAAGCTGGATAACTGTATTAATTAGCTTTTCTTGTCTCTGTCACCAAAATACCTGAAACACACTCCTTAAAGGATTCAGGGTTTGCTTGAGTTCAGAGTTTCAGAGGTTTCAGCACATTGTTACCTGATTGGGCAGAACATCATGGCGGTGGGAAAATGTGGCCAGAGAAGGGTCTTTACCTCATTACAGGGGGGAGGCAGGGAGAGACAGGTTGTCAGCCTGGACAAGATGCCATCGAAGTCTGAACCTATTCTCCTCCTAAGTCTCACCTCATAAACTATTGACATCTTCTCAAAATAGTACTACTACTTGGGGACCAAATGTTCAACACTTGCACCACTGTGGGGCATTTTATATTCCAACCATAATAAAAGTCTCTTACAAATTTTCAATATTAAATATTTGTGAATGAAGATATTTCAAGGCTGGAAGAAGGACATTTCTTCTAACATGACTGAGGGTCTGGGGATGATCCAGATACCAGAAAGCAATTTCCAAATTTAGATTCAATATTTAAGTTTTTGACAATATACATTCTGAGCCAACATTTATATTTACCGATTCTGTTATGTTATTGTGATCATCAATGTATTCATTACACAGAGATGCGGTTCTAATAGTCTGTTTTGTGACAGTAAGTCAATTTTTAGTATTGACTCTAATTTCAGGTTATCTTTGGAAACAAAGTAATCGTAGTACCGTTTAGTTTTAAGTGAGCTTATACTTTAGTTTCAAACATTCCAACTTTTCCATTTAATTCATGGCTCTTAAAAGTGGACATGCATGAACTTGCACTCTGCAAAGGAATGAGTTCTGCGAAGGTGAAAACAATGGCTTATTTTCCAGTCTCTGAAACTCATCCCTTTACTGGAATGTTGTGACCCATGGAATGTGAGTCTACTAGACTCCCTACAATAGCTGCATCTCTTCTGTCTAAAATTAGAAGAAGCTAGACTACACACTTCTGGTGCTAACTCTAATTTATTACCATTGTCATTCCTAAAATGGATGAGTGATGATGATGTGGAGGAGGGGAGGGAGAGGAAGAGGAGGATGATGAAGAGGAGACAGAAGAGAAGAAGGAGAAACAAGAGGAGAAAAAAGATGAGAGAAAATGGTTCAAAGGCCCCAGGAATATATCATGTTCCATTGTTGGGAGAAACATTTTATCTTTCAGTATTTGTTTCAGGATCTAGGCCTCTGGGTCTCCTATTTTTCCTGTTATTTATTGATTGTTTCTCTCAAATAGTCAATATTTGATTTATATGATAGTAGAGTATATGTGACATTAAAAGGGAAGAAATTTGTCTGTTAGAACAGCTATTCTCAAGACTGAATCATTGCCAAATTTATCTGGGAAACTTTCCATTAAGTGCTAATACCTGGGCCATTTCCACAATGTTCTTTCATTGGTTTGAATAAGACTATTGGTATTTTATGTGTTTCATAACGAAATTTAAAGTCTTATAACTCTAAATCCCTTATGTGTATGTGTTGTGTGTGTTGTATGTGTTGTATGTTTGTGTTGCATATATGTTGTGTGTGTATGTGTGAGTTACATATGGTGTGTGTGTGTGTGTGTGTGTGTGTGTGTGTGTGTGTGTACATATATCCCACAGAATCTTTTTCTTTGGAGGACCCTGACTAAAACACTATCCAACTAAATGGAAGTAAAATTAACTACCTAACTTACAGAGTTCATGACTTCTTTTGTGTAATTTTGGTTCTGAAACAGATTGCAGATCAACATTGACTTCCCTGACTTACTCTTAATACCTTCTGAGCATGTGGTGGCCTCTCTGAGGTCATCAGCTATGGCATTTGCCAACTCTGCTCCAGATCTCACTATTCATGGGAGCCCCTCAGATGCCAATGTTCATGTAGCATGATGGATGAGAAGCTCAGAGCTACTCATATTTGAGTCCTGAACACTTTCTCAATAACAAAAGTTTCTGTGTGCTAGATTGAGATTTCCACAATGATATCGATTTTGAGATTGCAGACCTTTACATCAAGCCAGATTTGGGGGTGATCTAAGTAAAAGTTAAAGAAACATAAACATTAACCTTCAGCATCAAAACTTTTAGAATCACGTAGAAGAATGTCTGCTCCAATAGGTTATATTTTCATTATCATCAAAGCTTTGGAAATGGCCTAAAGCACAATGCTAATCACTGTTTGTATTGTTTCAAACAGGTCAGAATATTCAAACACAAATGCACTGTAAATTAACCATCTCTTGACTAGTATTACTTTAGCTAGAAATGCTATGGGGACTACCTGATTAATCTATAGCAGTGTTTCTTAAATACGAGTGCTTATCGGGCTCTGTAAAGTGCTTGAGAAACACTGATGCCTAGGCTTCAGTCCAGGAGTTTGTGATTCAGTGGGTCTTAGATAGAGCTGGAAATTCTACATGTTCAATGAATTATCAGGTGTCATTGATGCAACTGACTATGCCTTCCACATTCAGAAAAGCTGGCTCTTAAAAACGTGATAAAATCAAGCCTAATATTATTCCTATCCAAGTTCAACATATAAGCAATAAGGAATCTATGGGAACTGAATAGTTGCATTTTTAAAATTTGTTGGTCTACTTATGTAGTTTGGTCTAGCCTCAAATTCTTAATCTTTTATCTTAACCTCTTGAGTGCTTGAATTTTAGGTGTGTGCCACTGCTCCTGTCTCCAAATATCTATTTGATGAATGCTTTGTATGTTCTGTGATAGGAGCTGTGGTGACCCGAGAAACATTCCTGTCATGGAAGAACTAATTAATCATCCTTCTAGAGATCAAGTTAGACACGTATATCTGTGGTAAAGAACAAACTTCAGCAGACACAGTCACGTGACACAGATGAAAAGGTCAGCAAAGGTTCATAGGAGTGGGAGACAGCGAGGCTTCTGGCAACCACAGAAGACTTCTACTGAAAAGGAGACCGGGAGTCCATCCTTAAAGAACTCCATCATTCAATTAGAAAAGGAAGGACTCCAGAGTCACACAGAAACAGACACAAGTGAGTGAGGGTGGGCATCGGAGGAGCTTCCCACAGAAAGTGCCTGGTGTCTTGCACAGACGAATTTGACAAATAATTTGACCATTCTCCTAACTTAAAGTATTGAAAATGGTTAGGGAGAGAGAAAATCACTAAAGATCTTCAGAGTACAGCGGGGGATTTAGGATGATCAGAGTAGGAAATTCAAATTGTTAAGCAGAAGAAATGTCTCATTAAAGGGAATGGTATAAATACAAACGTAGTAAAATGTGACAGGTAAGTAGAGTGGAGAGATAAGCAATTTTCTGAGAACCTGGAGCTAAATGTCCCTTGGGGGAGTATAGAGTGAGATCGGGGCCAGTTCTATGCTTGTATTTATAAGAAAGGAAGGAAGTAGCAATATACTTTTTTTTGGAAAAAATAGTTTAAAATACTATTTTTATATATTCTTTGAGATTGTCATGCATAAATACAATGAATTTTGATCATATTCACCTCCTCCAAATCCTTCTGGAGCTTTCCCACGTCTCCATCCCATTTTCATGGCCTGTTTCTTTTGATGTTTTTATGTAACCCACTGGATCCAGTTAGTGATGTCAGTACATGCGTGGGTTCAAGGCCATCCACTGGATGAGATTTCATCCAGTCAGAATGGTTAAGATCGAGAAAATAAATGACAACAAATGAAGTGGAGGGTGTGAGGAAAAGGGAAATCCACTTCACTGTTGATGAGAATATGAACTCCTGAAGCCTTTGTGAAAATCAGTCTGGAACTGCCTTTAAAAGCTAGAAATATATGAGCCATGTATTTTTTATTCTTTAGATTTTAATCCATAGCCTCCTCTAGGTTAGGCTTTGAGTACAAACTGGAGTTTATGAGGGGGTTTAGAGGACAAGAAGATATGGATGAGGACTTATTTGGCAAAGTCCCTTCATTGAAGCTTGGGAAGAAGTAGAGAAAGAGATAAATAAAACACGTGATCCAAAGTAAAGAAAAGATAACCAGGGTGGTACTGCAATGCATTTAAAGAGAGATTGGACGACTGACAGAAAGTCAAGGGAAACAAGGAGGAGAAATGGGCGAAAGTAGATTTGAAGAGAATGATAGAGCTGCAGAAAATGAAGAAGAAAATGAGGCTGTGTGCTAGCTGATGGAGAGCTGGTAATTTAAAGAAGGATAAAACGTCTTGGCTCTCTTAGCCTGACAAGAAAGTACTGTGGGAATGATTTATTTTCAATATAATCAGCTTTCAAAATTAAAAGTTATTTTGACATAAATCTACACACATGAAATATTTACTGCACACAGCATAATCCATCACAAATTATATGTGCATTTGAATGTACACATGGAATTAACACTGGCCTAGAACTAAAGCAATGAATGAGATAAATCTAACAAATGTAAATTATGAACTATCAACTAGGGTAACAAACTGTTTAGTTTCAACTTCTGTCTTTTGTATTTTTGCAGATGAATGAGGTTACTTTTGCAGACAATTATTTTTTTCTCTCTTAAAATATTTTTATTATTTTTGATATTATAATGTAATTACATCATTTCCCCTTCCTTTTCCCCCTCCAAACTCTCCCATGTAGCCCCCTTGTTCTCTTTTTCTTCAATTGTTGATTAGATAGATATTCTTTTTTTTTCATTTTTCTTTATTAAGAAATTTTCTACTCACTCTACATACCACCCACAGATCCCACCTCCTCCCTTCTCCTACCCCCCAGCCCTCTCTCCCAAGCCACCCCACATCCCCACATCCCTCAAATTGAGGTCTCCCATGGGGAGTCAGCAGAGCCTGGCACACTGAGCCTAGGCAGGTCCAAGCCCCTTCCCACTCCACCAAGGCTGCACAAGGCATCACACCACAGGCACTGGATTCCCAAAAGACTGCCCATGCACCAGGGACGGATCCCGATCCCACTGCCTGGGTGTTGTAGCAGGAATCTTAAGAGTTCTTATCAATAAAATCAAACCCGGGGCCAGTTATTGGGGTGAAATGCTGGATGGTCAGAGAGACAGAACAAACCACAGCCACCTCACCTCACCAGTTCCTCAGCTGGTCCTGTTTCCTCAGACTGGAAGCTTCTGTGTCCTCATATCCGAATGGCTCTCAGCTGAACTGCTGCTAGAAGCCTGGAAGCTTAACCAGCCAAATGCCTAACCAGGCCAAATGCTTCTAATTTCTGGTCCTCACGCCTTATATACCTTTCTGCTTTCTACCGCCACTCCCTGGGATTGAAGACTTGCTTTCTGGGATTAAAGGCATGAGTCACCATACTTGGCTGTATCCTTGAACACATGGATTTCTGTCTCTGGAATGCTAGGATTAAAGGCATGTGCTACCACTGCCTAACCTCTGTTTAATATTATGGCTGTTCCGACTCTGACCCCAGATAAGTTTATTAAGGTACACAATATTTTGGGGAACACAATACCACCACAGGGTGTCCCCCAAACAGTTTGAGCCAAACAACCGTCTTCCATATCCAGAGGGCCTAGTCCAGTCCCATGGGGTTTCCACAGCCACCAGTCCACAGTTCATGGGCTTCCACTAGTGTGGCCGGTCATCTCTGAATGTCTTCCCATCATGTTCCCCGCCTTGCAGACAATTCTTTACCCTTGGATGTGGAGAAATCTTCATGGAAGATAAAGAACACCATGACATGTAGTTTTCAGAGGGATAAAGAAACTTGTAAGGTGATTTGCTAACTGGTCTTATTAATAAAAAAAAAACCAAAAAACAAAAAACAACCCAGAGCCAGATATTGGGGTGTGAACTGAGAGATCACAGAAGCAGAAAGAAGTCAGCCATGTTCTTATCACTTGGAAGTCCTCAGCCAAAAAGAGAGCTCCTTCCTGTATACTCATGCCTATATCTGATCTGTGCCCTGCCATCTCACTTCCTGTCTCTGCCCAGCTACATCACTGCCTCTGTCTACCCAGCTCTATCACTTCTTGTCTGTCTGTACAGACCTCCAGACCTCTATGGTTAACTAGTGTTGGAATTTAAAGGCATGTGCCACCACGCCTGGCTCTGCTCCCAGTGTGGCCTTGAACTCACAGAGACCTGCATGAATCTCTGCCTCCTGAATGCTAGGATTAAAGGTGTGTGCTACCACTGCCTGACCTCTATGTTTAATATAATGGCTGGCTTTTTCCTCTGATCCTCAGAAAAGCTTTATTGGGGTGCACACATAAAATATCATCACAGAAACTGACAGGCTCACACATGATGATGATCCAAGTATAAGGAGTTACAGAAATTCTGAGTTCATCAAAGAGTTGAACAGTGTTTTCATGGATGCTTAACATAGGGCATTGGTATAGTAATGAAGCAAGAAAATGGGAAAGTTGAATAAGTAATAAAATTTGCATTTTACCAAACAAGGCAAAGATAATTGATACAATAAGTAGAAAGAAATTTCCAGAAGATGAAGATAAAATTTCATATTTAAAAAACAATTCTTTAGCACAACTCAACATTATGTAGGTGGTAGAAAATTATGAGCTAAATTCCTTACAGTCACATAAAGGCCTCAAATCTGAAAAGAAACAAATGCTTAAATGTACAAAATTATAACACAAGGCAATTCCACACAAGTGTATTTTTGCCCTATTATCCCTGCACCAAGCAAAATGATTGCAGGGGTGTAAAAAACAGAATAATCAGCAAAAATGATAGTTGAAGTTGTAAAGAACTTTCATGAGTTATAACTGGGGCCATAAGACCCAGGTGCAAATAAACACCCAATTGTCACAGTGGATATCATTTACAGTCAGATTGATCAGTAGGAAGAATGAAATTTTAGAAGTCACATTTAAATTGTTTAAGATTCAATTCCAATTGAGCATCTTATATATGATTTTCAATTCTCTTGGTCAAGTGAATATCATACTTAGGTTGCTTTGAGACTAATCTGATGGAAAATTAATTCAGCCCTACTGAAGACACATTTGAAAAATATTCAAATGAGTTCAGGCAAATGTATCTGACAAATGGTTATTTAAAATAAGGCCTACTCATTTTGTTAAATATGGCCGGTTCTCTTGTGCAGCATAGACACATCAATGCTTTTTCTAAGGTTGGGGAGCATGCACAACCAGAAGCCTTCCATATTCTATTTATGCTCTAACACCTTTCACAGAACTTAAAACACAATTTCTTAGTTTGGGATAATATTGAATACCTTTGTTTTCCATTGTTATTCAATTTCTATGACAATTCCAATTTTCTTGATATAAGGTTTATTTTGATTCATCGTTTGGGAGGCTCTAGTACGTGGTCAGACAGACTTGTGAGTGTTAGGCCTCTGGTGTAGGCACTAGGTGGCATTTGTGGGAAGGAATACCTCATGGCTGGAAAGGAAATAAAAGAACAAAATGGGGAAAGGAAAGACCTGATACCCCATTGTTTTCCTCAATGCCTCACTAGAACACACCCCTAAAGGCGGCACCAGCTCCCATTATTACTGTACTGGGGGCAGAGCTTTCACTGTATGGATCTTTGGGAGATACTCAAGAGTCAAACCGAAATTGTTTGATTTCACAAACATATCAGTTTATTGAACAATGCTAGCCTCATTCTGTTGTACACCGCATCTCGTGAGAGAAGTTAAAACGCTTACATTACATTCTAGTTTATAGCCCTTTTACAGATAGTGGCATAATTTAAAAATAAATGTAGAATAGTGATTCTGGGAGGAATTTTATTTTTTAGAGCTATTCAGTGTATTTTTCATCTTGGAAACTTCTTAGAACACATTTTAAGACCTTCTGGTTTGAGTGTTCCTGGAAACACAGTGGGAGAATAAACCATCATAACTCCAAATCAGAGCTAAGGCTCATGGAATGATCTTTGTTCAAGAGATTGATTTCACAAATAATGGTTTCAAAGAAACAGAACATAACTAAAAGCATTGGAAAAAGAGCAATGATTCCTGTAGCTCAAAATGGCCATCGACCTCATTGTTTGTTTGGCCCCAATTTTTTCTTATTATCTTACTTTAATAATGAATTCCATCCTTTTTACCTTCAAAGTCAAAGCTATATATTATTTACTCTTTACTCTCTTTTCTCTATTGAGTTCTCAAAGGATAAACAAAATGGAAAAGAAAAATAAATCTGTTCTTACAGCAGCTATGTTCTGTAAGAGAACAAACAAGGCTGATCAAGGTATCCCTCCATAGGGAATGGGCTCCAAAAAGCCAGTTCAAGCACTGTGGATAAATCCTGGTCCAGCCTTGATACAGCGGGGAGGTGCTTGGTCTTGCCTCAACTTGATATGCAAGGCTTTGTTGACTCCCCATGGGGAGAAGGTTTGGAGTGAGTGGGAAGAAGGGTAACTGTGATCGGTATGTAAAATGAAAAACAAAACTTTTAAATAAAAAAAATATTAAGAGAACACACAAAAGATATGCACAGTACAATAGGATCGGATCATGGATGTACAGAAAACCCGTAGGGAAGGCAGAGAGATACGTGTAAAGACAGCATTTATAAATAGGGTTGTTTGGGAAAGGGCTCCCTTAGGCCATTATTACACTGGAGCTTCATGGCAGTGAGGCGGCAGTAGACTAGGTGCTCATGGAGAAAGATGGAGGTGGAAGTACAGGAGGGACTGAAACCCTAAGCGGACCTGCTACTAGAGTGCTGAGCTGTCCCAAATGACTTCCTTCATTATTTTCTATCATAATACTGTTTCATACCGTCAATGACTCACCCAGTCAACTCAGCACTTGGCTGACTAATTTTTACCACCTTTATAATACAAAGTTGGAAGTTGATGGTATATTCTGGGTCTTATTTATCTTTCTGGTTTAGTGCATTGTCCAATGTCATGCTCTATATTTGGAATATGTCGATATATTCTAATTGAATTGAATAAATATAAATACTGATTTCTCAAACTTTTCAATTATCAAGTACAGTTGTAGTGAATGAGAATAGTGACATTAGGGTTAACAGTGTAGTGTTCAATACTCATCTATCTTTCTTTGGGAGCCTGATAAAAGAGGGTTCCAAAGATGGGAGAGCTACAGTGGTTTGAGTTAGAGTTAAATGAATTGATCCTCTGTTGTCCCAGGGTTTTCTTCCTCTTGGGTTGGGAATACAAGGATTTTATTATCTTATGACCATGCGTACCATGAGGTCCAACACATAGTTTGTAATGATTTATTAATTCTTCTACAGAGAGTTAGGCTTTACAGTGTGTTGAGGACAATACTACCTTCAAAAGCAAAGATGATGAAGGGGTACCTGTCATTTTTAACACCGCAGGAAAAATTCTAGTCTTATATGTAATCCAGGATGATTGTCAGAGAATCCTTCAATGTTTACTTCATCGCCGTCTGATGACATTATGTCTCTAGCTCTATTGGACTGAATAATGTCTTCGCAAACTTTATGGCTATACAGAACCTCTAAATGTGATCTTATTTGGAAAGAGGATTTTGTAGACGTAGTCACATTTTTGTAGATGAGTCACACTGGATTTGGGTACAGTCTGATCCAATGGCTGGGGTACCACATGAAGATGGGGCAGAGGAGTAAAATGTCTGTATAAATACACTGCAAGCTCCCACTGGATACAAGGAGATGCACGTGGAGCACGTATTCCTGCTGACCCACAAAAAGCACCAACTCTTTGCCATCTTAATTTGGAGCCTTGGGTCTTCTCAAAATTAAGAATAACCTTCCATTGTTTTAAGTTAAGAATTTGTGGCAGTTTTCTATGGAAGTTCTAGGAAAACAATGCAATAACTTTTTATAGATGCCTGACCAGACCAAATGTGGATACATTAGCTGTGAGGGTATACTGTTGAATAAACTCTAGAATGGATGTGCTCAGAATGTAGACATTGGATGCAGGATCAATATTCTGGGAAGCACTATAAGCATGAAGTCTTTTCTAAATGGACATCTTTGTTGTTCTGGGCAGCAATGATACCATGGGCGATGATCAATTGTATTTAGTTAAGTTCTTCTACAATGTTGTTGCACTCATGACTGCACAGGCTCAAGCCAGTCAAAATTTACAGGTAAGAGATGAAATCCCAAAGTTCCACTCCTAGCTTAAGGGACATTGGTAGTCAATGGCTTCTGGGGAAAGGATGATCATTATGTCGGGGAGTTGGCCGGATGTTGGGTTGCTCAGTGCTTCAGAGATGGCTCCACTTATCAGCCAGAACCACATCCCAACAATCATACAGGTCTCATTCATTGGGCACAGTGGGATGGTATACATTGTATACACATATGGAATTATCAAAGAACATATGGAAATACAAAATAGAAAATAAAGGCTGTGTTGTCTGGAAACCTTATTAAGTTTATCAGAAAATATCTAATAAAGGATATTTTCTCTGTTTACATGCAATTGAAAAATATAGCCTTAAGCATCCTTTGGCAGGGGTGGACCTTCATAAGCATGCTCCCTTCTATATTTGGATGTTGGCTGGGTTGGTCTTGTGAGTTTCTTCTGTCCCTATCTATCAACCTACGTTAGAAGCACCGGGAATACAGATTTGGACTACGCCATGCAGCTTTACACATGTTCTGGGAATTTGAACTCTGGTCCTAATGCTTGTAGGGTAAGTGTTTTACTCACTGCACCATTTTCCCTGCCACAGATTTGATTTTAAAAAGCCCCACAGTGGAATTTTGATTGGCACTGTAAGCTAAGACAGTGGATCTCTGAAGCACTTGCTGCTATATTTTCTAGCACTTCTTTTGTCAGTGAAAACTCACTTGAGGAACATTGAAGATCACACATGGATCATATAATTATGGTAACTTCACAAGCCTCATCAGATGCCAGAACCTAGGATCTTAAACTTTTTCAACTTTGTAAGTTATGGCAACTTTGCTTGATTATTGTGACCATGCTTGTCAAATAGATACCTTAAAATTTTGTGCAAAATGTGGCTGGAGAGATGGCTCCATGCTTAAGAGCACTTGCAGCTCTTGAAGAGGACCCGGGTTCAGTTCTGAGTAGCTACATAATCACAACAATCACTAACTTCAGTTCCCGTGGGTCCTACAATCCTTTCTCAGTTCTGTGGACACCATAGTTAATAGACATCCATGTGGACATGTACATAGTTAATAGACATTCATGCAGACAAAATAATTATACACAAAAAAATGAAACAGGTTAAAAACCCCATGCAAAACAATTTACTAATTTAAATTATATTAAAATTTGTTAATTTGATTTGTATTATTTTCATACAGTATGTCATAAATAACTAATAGGTTGGTTATTTATTAAAGGTCATCAAATATATTATTTTAGTCATGCAAACTTTTTAATCAATATCAATTTTTTTTTTGAGACAGGGTTTCTCTGTGTAGTTTTGGTGCCTGTCCTGGATCTTGCTCCATAGACCAGGCTGGTCTTGAACTCACAGAGATCCTCTTGGCTCTGCCTCCCAAGTGCTGGGATTAAAGGCGTGTGATACCACTGCCCGGCTCAATATCAATATTTTAACGCATAATACTTTGCTGAGGATGAAAATACAAACAGACACTGTCCACATGAAGTCTGACAGAAGATCACAGAACTCCATGTTTTAGAGCAGCTTGGTCCAGGAAACTATCTGTATGTACTCTATGTGCTGTAGGAATCCAGAAAATGTGAGCAAATGGCATTAACAACACCACAGAGGGAAAAGTCTTCACATGGGTCCTTGTACAGATTGAGTTCCAACATGAAGAACAAAATGGCAACTGAGGAATGCCAAGAGTGGGAGAAAATAGTCTTCCCTAGGGGAAAGTACATAGTTGGGTATCTAATGCCAGTTGGTCAGTATTGAAATCATATATACTTATATATATATATATATATATATATATATATATATATATATGCAAGTAACATAATACAAACTGTACTGATTGTATTTAATATATTCATAAATTAGAAATACATACACACGCATACACTTAAAGGAAAAGAGCCTAGAGGTAATGAATTTGAGAGAGAGAGAGTAAGGTGGGACAAATGGGAAGGTTTGGAGGGAAGAAATAGGAAAATGATATAATTATATTTTAATTTTAAAATATAATATTGTAACTATATAGTTGATAACAATATATTATAAACCCAAAATATTCAAAGAGTGTAAGTTGCAAGAATACCTATAATAGACATACATGTGTGCATGTGCTCACGCAAACATATCTAGGCAACTTAGTCACAAAAAAGAGCTCCATTGTGAGAATAATTATACAACACGTATTTGCAAAAATACGTTATATGCATGCATATATGTACAAATACATTTAAATCATGTCTCATTAGGCCCCCAAATATATTCTAATTGGCTAAAAATCCAGAGATTAAAGCACTAGTAGTATATTGCTTTAAGCAATGCTAGAAGGGTTAGCTGATGCATCATAGGAACACAAACTTTGTAATCAATAAAGCATCAAAAGCAAATTCTGCAAATCATGTACTTTATGCCAGTTTAGAATCTGTTATACGATGTTCTATTTTATGAAGACCACAGTAACACATGAGAATATTCTAGAGTTCATAAATATAGTATCTTGTCATGCATGGAAGAGAGCACTCCACAGACTCTAGTCCTTTATTAGGCTCTTACATTCTTTCTATCTGCTCTTCTGTGATGTTTCCTTAGCTTTGGAGTATGTGACATAGGCAGGCCTAAGAAGTTAACAGTCACTTATTCCCAAAACTTTAATCATATATGAGTCTCTGCAGCAACTGGAAACCAGCTACAATTTTACTATTGGAAATTGAAAATATATACTATGTTTTCACCTCTAAGCAATGAACACAGTCATCAGAAATAGAATTTACACTGAATTTCAGATTTGCCCATTTTTGTAGAACTCATCCTTCCCAGAGTAAGCAGTAACTATGGCCTGTGTCCATATGGTGTGCACCTGACCTATCTGTAAACTACCTGTGAGAGTTACAGAGAATCTTTGACACTGGTTAAGCACCAAGTCTTCCTTCATTGTCTATCTTATTTATTTATTTATCTATTTATTTATTTATTTATTTATTTATTTATTTATTTATTTATTTATTTCAGATGTGCTTCTATGGACTTGAAACATGTGACCTATAAGGGGCATCCTCAAACTGTGGGAACAGCTATGAGTCAACCAGTATCTTTAGATTTGGTGGACCCCTGAAACCCATGTGGCAGAGAGCAGGACCATGAGTGTAGTTTCAGTCATGAGGAGCCTTTGTGATTTTTCTCAAAGGAACTTCTGGGTGTTTTTGTTGTCTCTGAAACTGGGCCTTACTATTTGGCTGGAACTCACAATGAACACCAGGCTGACCTTGAACTTGTAGATCTTCCTGTGTCTGCCTCCTGAGAGCTGGGATTCCTGGGATGCACCACCATGTCCAATTCCCCAGAAACATTTAAAAAACCTTTTCATCTTAACATTAGTTCAGTCCTCTTTTTTTTTTTTCAGGTTTATTGAAAACATGACAGAAGAGATTCAAATGGCTCCACGTGGTGTTTTGAAATTCATCCCAACTGTAGGCTGAGTGACCTGCAGATTGGAGAGGGTGCCAAAGTCCAGAAGCTCCAGCATTTCTTTGTGTCAGGATCTAACTCAAAGATTTCCTGATTTAGGGCTGAGACCTCAGGAACATAATTATCTCTCTTCTCACTCTTTTCCTCCTGCAACTTGTTAGAGATACCTCTCACAGGACCTCTCTGAATTCTCTTCATTAGAGGATTCAGACATGCATGACATAGTGGATATCTTGTTGCAGAGTTTCTTGCTGGGGATGATGGCGGTCTCTTTGAACACACACTTGGTGAAGAAGACATTACCCAAGTGCATGTAGTACTTCTCAATGATGACCTGGGTTGCTTTCTTCACAGTCTTGGTCAAATGCAACCCGTGTTTGCTGTAGAATATCCCTTCACACTGTGTGAATATATGTCACTGTGATTGGTTTGATAAAGAAACTGACTGGCCAATAGATGAACAGAATAAGGTTAGGCAGGAGAGCAGGACTAGGAGAATGCTGGGAGGAAGAGGGGCAGAGTCTGGAGTTGCTCTCCAGACACGGAGGGAGCAGGAGATGAATGTGCCATGTTAATAAAGGTACCACCATGTGGTAGAGTGTAAATAATGAATACGGGCTAACTTTAAATGTAAGAGCTAGTTAGTAATAAGCCTGAGCTATTGGCCAAGCATTTGTAATTAACATAAACTTCAGTGTGTTTATTTGAGAGTGGCTTTGGGACAGGAAAACTCTGCCTACACATATTGACAGGTCCTGGTAAGAGAGGAAAAAGGGAGCACTAGTTCAGTCCTCTTGGCAAAATACTTATAGTTATAATTCACATAGCACAATAAATAAGACACCCTCCTGAGAATGAGCTTTGTCATAAAAAATCATAAAATTATTGTGTGTTGAAATGTGTTTCCCCAAGCGAATGTTGTCATCCTAATATGAGTATCTGTGAATGTGAGTGTACTTGGA